>JAASFS010000004.1:0-81954 GCA_023333865.1 Globisporangium perplexum | reverse complement strand
CGAAGAACGACGCCGACGACGGGCACACGTCCGCAACCAGCTGCGCCAGCATGTTGACTAGAGGAGGGAGGGAGGGAGGGGGGAGGAGGAGGGGGTGTTTCTGTATGCACGCATACACATACGAGCGGCGGCGCGTCAGAGACCCCTCCATGCAGCACGAAGCGAGGCAAGGGAGGAGCTCGCGGCACCTTGCTTGGAAGACTGGAAAGTCGAGAAATGCTGGTTTTGGGGGGCAAAAACAAGGACTGTGTGGTCCACATCGGAGAGAAGAAGTCAAAATTTGAAACTCCTGAAAGCCACATGTAGAGATTCATGCTGCTGCAACACCTGCAACTTTCGAGTTGTGTCAGGTGCCTTGTACTGCTCCTGGAATGTCCCGATAGAGACACTACTGCTACTGCAGCTCCCCTCGTTGCCGTTTTCGCCACACTTATCAGTCTTACCGAGTTGCTCGCCTCCTGTAGCCCAGACTCAGTCAGCACCATCGAAATCGTTGAAATCGTCATCCCGCTCCAAAAGGTCGATCCGACCTCGATGCTTACTTCGGGGTTTGTCTCCGGGATCCCAACTTCGATTTATCGTCACAGGTCATGCTGCGTATGAGCTCACAGTCCGGGAGTTCCAAGCGGAACAACTACTGTAGACGGAGTGATCTCCAGGTGTGCACAGCACCTCAGATACCAAGTAAATGAATGCAACTTCGTCTCCCGCTGCTGCAACTCGGGGCCGTTGGTGCTGGGCTCGCTCCAATGCCTCAGCACTTCGAGATCACCGGCGTTGTTGCTTGTTCCAGTTCTTCAGCAACACCGAGCTGCAACAACAAGTCATTCAATCTCATGTTTCGACTTTTTAGATGGCTTGTGTGCTACCCCTGTTTTATCACTGCCGGGTATCAAGAACCCCTGTTTTTATCACTATCGGATGTCGCGATTGACCAACTCGCACCAAAGCCAGCACAGCAGCACACAGCGGAGATGGCGGAGGAGTACCGCCAGCGGCTCGACAACAACGTGGAGAAGCTCGTGGAGAACTTCAAGGGGCTCGTGAAGACCGCGCGCATCAAGGACAAGACGAACACCGCGCGCGAGGCGTACCAGAACTCCATCTACGCCACCACGCTCGTGCAGGCGAGCGAGTCGCTGCTGCGGCTCGTGTCGGAGCTCAAGCTCTCCGTAGCGCTCGGGGACTTTGAGGGCATGAACCAGACCGTCGACGGCACGGCCGAGGACCTGTTCAAGCGGTGCGCTGCTGCCGCCAGCTCTCTCTCTCTCTCTCTCTCTCTCTCTCTCTCTCTCTCTGATCATGCCGCAAACTGATGAACTCACTCCTCTCACACTTGCAGCTGCGACGATGTCGACGCGCACATCTCGCACCTGAGCTCCGACGTGTCGTCCGCGCTCTTCGAGCTCGAGAACCACTTCTACCAGTCCAAGTGGCGCCTGAACCCGGACGAGCCGGCAGCTGCGTCGCTGTCGTCGTAGCACTCGCAGCGCACGAGACGAACACGTCAGCTCACGGTATTGAAGCGCGCAGAGTGCTGGTGTTGGGCTCTCACACGCTCCCGGGCGGTCTCGTG
Source organism: Globisporangium perplexum (assembly GCA_023333865.1). Taxonomy (NCBI): domain Eukaryota; phylum Oomycota; class Peronosporomycetes; order Pythiales; family Pythiaceae; genus Globisporangium; species Globisporangium perplexum. The sequence goes on along the minus strand of JAASFS010000004.1, from coordinate 80,378 downwards.
CTCGCGCGCTTAGATGCCCAGGTCGAGGTCGACGTCGTCGAGGAGCATGTCGACGTCGATCGGGGCCTCGCTGTCTGTGTCCACGTCGTCGGCACTGTCGTCCTCTTCCTCCTCGTCTTCCTCCTCCTCCTCCTCGTCTTCCTCCTCCTCTTCCTCCTCGTCCTCGTCTTCCTCCGTGGCGTCCGAGGCGGCAGCGCTCACGCTCGAAGCAGCGCGCGCTGCCGCAGACGGAGCCGACGCGCCGTTCGCTGCCGGCACCGCGGCGACAGCACTCACTGGAGTCTCGCTCGCACGCGATGCCGGCGCCACGACGCTCGCCGCCGCCGCCGTTCGACTGCCGTTCGCAGTGGCCGCAGCGCTCGACGGCGTCGGCAGCAGCGGGAGGTTCTCCTTCTCGCGCCACTCGTTCAGGCGCCGCTGGTTCTCCTTCTCTGTCACCGGGATGTAGCTGCATGCAGCACGTCAGCGAGTGCTGAGCAGCGCCGCGCAGTAGCCACCGTCACACACGTCTCCGCACCTGGCGCGCTGCTGGTCCGTGAGCTTCTGCCACATCTCGCCCAGGATCTTCGACGTGTCCTTCGCGCTCGTGTTCGCATGCGTCACCATGATCTTCTTGCGCCATTCCCGGCAGAACATGAGGAACGTGTTCACGGGCTTCGGCGGGCGGTTCGCCTTCACCAGCGGCGCGGGTGGCGGCGGCGGCGGCGCGATGAAGATCGTCTGCGGCTGCTGCTGCGAGTGGGGCCTCATGCGCTTGAAGTCCTCTCGCTCGATGAACGGAACGTCGTCCGCGAGCACGAACTTGACGGTTGGTTCCCACGACGCAACGTCTGCGCGGTCCCGGAGCACAGCGGTCACCGGAGGGAGGCGGGTGATCCGCTCGCGTAGTCCTTCGCGGATAAGCTACGAACGGAAGCAAGCGAGCAGGCGACGAACGGAGTCAGCAATATGCGCACACACGACGCTCGCACGAATCCCAGTAGACAACCGCACTCGAGAGTAGTCGCGCAGCTGCTCCCGAATCGCCAGCGCCACCTGCACCTCGAACTCGCCGCTCAGTCCCTAGAGTGCGCCCGTCGACAGAGTTGGGCTGTGTCAACGAACTCATTACGAAGATCGGCGAGGATTCCTCCTCTCACTCGACCATAGCGGTACTGTACCAGATCGTCGCACATGATCTGTGCGAACTGCTCCGGCGAGTTGTTCGGGTTGGACAGATCCCACTTGGCGAGAGAGACAGAGTTGCAGAACCGCAGTCGTTAGGCGTCGCGACTTGGCGCAACGGAGTGTCGAGCAGCCGCTCCGCACCTCGAAGCGATCGATCAGGATCGTGTCGTTGATGCGGATGTTGACGAAGATCGGGTGCAGACTCTCGTTCGCCTCCACGGCTTCGTGCCACGGCATCGAGCCTTTGCCCTTCTCCACCTGCGCCTCGATCTGGGAGATGATCCGCTTCCGGAATGAGTCGGGCAAGTCCAAGTCTCGCACCAGCGAGTCCGCGAAGCTCTCGTATGTGTGGTCCTTCTCGAAGCTGGGCTCGCATACAACGAATTACGTTAGCTCTCCTTGCGCCGCCAGCGATCCGATCGCGTACCAGTCGCACGCACATGTTCCAGGCGAACGAGTCGATGAAGCGGATTCCGTCGACGTCGACGTCGAGACGGATCGGGATCAGCACTGTGTTGCTCGGCGGTGGCTGAGCGTTGAACGAGAGCAGCGTCAACGTCAGCGCGAGAGAGAACGTCTTGGGGCTGAGGAAGGGGGCAGCGTACCTTTGGGTAGTCGTAGAGCTTGCGCTGCGCCACCACTGAATCAGGGATCCTGGCTCCGAGTAGCAGGAACGGCACACCGCTTCACAGTGAGGAATCCGCCGCGCGCTCCGTCTCCGGCACGCTATTCGAGTGGCTCGACGCACTTCTTCGGACCGCTCACCGCCTTGTTGTGCAGCTCCTCGAGTCTGCGCTTGAGCTTGGGTGAATGCCCGGGCGGCCCCGTCACTGTTAACACCATGCACCCACACACGCGACAGCCGCCGGCAAGTCAGCGAGTCAGTGACATGGGAGGAACCAGAGCGGCGAGCCGCCGCGAAGGCGCTCGCGCTGGACGCACGCATCGCGTTCATGCTTCCGGTCTCCACGGGCTTCCCGCCGCGCCGCCGGATCAGCCATGACTCCATGAGCCCGTTGATCTGGACGCGCAGCAGCAGCACACGGCGTCAGCGCGCGCGATGCGCACTCGTGCTCGAGCGCGAGAGGCGGCGCGTACTCGGCCGATGTTGCCCTTGTAGCGTCCGAGCATCCACTGCGAGAGCATGCTGGCGTTCACGCCGCACTCCTTCGATACGTCCACTTGGCGCAAGCCGATGCGGTTGCGCAGCGTCTCCACCTGAGCGAGAACGTGCATTGCGGGTGGTCAATGCGTAGCTCCTCGGCACTGCCGCCGCCATCTCACGAACGTGTGCCGGACGAACCTCCTGGGCGAGCACGGCGCGCTCGACGTCCGCATTTTCCTACGAGCTCGCAGAGAAAGAGCGAAAGCGGACGTAAGCGCCTGTTGCGCTGTCTGCCACGAGAGCGCGCGCGCGTTGGCTCCGCGGCGCCGCACCGGGAGCAGGTGCGCGAAGTCCCGTGCCGACATGCTGGTGCAGCAGGCTCGAAGACACCGCTGTGCAGCGAAGCAGAAAGCACAATTCAAATGGAGGCATACAAATTCCAAGTATACCAGATGTTGCTTGAATTGTTTTAGTGACAAAAGGCAGTGTGTACTGTACTGATCCTTGTTTCTTTCACTATGCACATAGTGGAATGTGCATACTTTCAACGTTGGCGATCTGCGCGTGCGGCCATCGCCGTCAATGTTCGCCCCACCGTGCTGATGTTGCTGTTGCTGCCGTTGCTATTGCTGCGGCGTGGTCGTGGTCTTGCACCTGCGCGCACCACAACTTGCTTGCAACGCTAACATGTCAGGTAAAACGTGTGACAAGTCGACTAACTCCGCGTCTAAAACTGCGCAGTTGTCCTAACGTCACTTTCTTTTACACTAAAACGCCCGCGAATTGATTCAATTAGCCGTGTTTTACGCTAAATCGCGCTTTCAGTCGCTAAATCGTTTTTGACTTGGCGCTCTCACTCTCTCTCGCGCTCACTCTCTCAAACAGACACTAGCGCTGCTGCCAGTGCTGCCGCTGCCGTCGCGCTGCTGCTGCTTGTTGCTGTTGTTCGAGAGCGAATCCCCCCACTCGTCTGTCCGTCCGTCTGTCCACGTCCCCCGTCCGCCCGCCCGCCCGCCCGCCCACCCACCCGCGTGTCCGTTCGCTCCGTTGGCTTCAATGGACGACCACCGGTTCTATCCCGACGAGATCACAGAGTGAGTGCGTCGAAGGAAGAGCTGGCGCTGGCGGCTCCCCTCCGCTTCTCACGCGCGCAAGTGGGTAGACGCCCGCGATAGGAACGGACTCGCTGACTCACTCGCGTGGTGTACGCATGCACGCACGCGGCCACAGACGCGAGCTACCGCCGTGCGAGGTGGAGAAGCTCGACGACATCCTCCTGCAGCTCAAGACGACGCACCCGACCGTGCGGCTGAAGACGCTGCGGGACCTCGAGGCGAACGTACGTGAGAGGGGGTGCGGTGGTCGTGCGGGGCTTGCTGGTTGTCGCGCTCAGTGCGCTCACGCGCGGCGGTGGGCTGCGTCCTTGCGGGCTGCAGGATGGCGCGTACGTCGTGAAGCTGCTGGACCTCTTCGACCTCTGCGAGCTGGACGAAGACAAAGCGGTGCTGCATCGGCTATTCGACATCTTCTACGCGCTCGGTACGTCGCGAAGCGTGCAGCAACACCGTTTGCTGCACTCCTCCGCCCGCCCGCTTGCGCGAAGAGCTCACGTTGGCGCTCCGTGTGGCAGTGGAGCTGTGCGACCGGCGTCTCGTCGAGATCCTGTTGAGCGACGCGAACTTCCTGTCGGTGGTCGGCGTGTTCGGGTACAACCCCGGGCTGATCCGAGAGATGGACTTCCGGAGTGCGCTCGAGGGTACCGACGGCTTCAAGGAGGTGCTGTCCGCGCGCTGCTCCTCGTACGCGCCGGGAAGACGGTGCACTCACGGGTGGGTCGTGACGAACGCAGGTCATCCCGATCGACGACCCGCGCGTGCTGGACCGCGTGCACATGAACTTCCGGATCCACGTGATCAAGGACAACGTACTCTCCCGGTCGCTGCCGGACAGCTCCGTGATCATGCTCGAGCACATGGCGAACGAGAACAACTACCACATCCTCTCGTACATCTCGGACTCGGAGGACTACTGGCAGAAGATGTACGTGGTTGCGGGTGGGTGGAGAAGACGCGGTTGCGCGAACGGAGGAGATCTTGACGCCGCTCACTCACACGAACCCTCGCGCTGTCGACTGGCGAACAGCAAGGAGCTACTCGTGACCAACGAGAAGCGATTGGATGGACTGGGGCTCTTGAAGGAGGTCATCCAGCTGGTTCGAGTCACCCGACCGCTCGATAAGCTTCCTCAGCGACGCGACGGCTTCGGAGCTCCGCCGGTGTTCGGCACGTTGATAAACAACCTGTTCGGGGACGGAGCGATCTTCGAAGCGTTCAGCGCCGTGCTGGGCTCACCGGAGTCGGACATCAAAGAGATCGAGCTCGCCGTCGACATCATGAACATCCTGGTGTTTTACCAGGGACCCGAGCGGCTGCGGACGCACCTTGCGAGCGAGGGGCGGTGCGTCGCACCGCCGGCGTCCGACAAGGACAGCATCGCCTGGAAACCCGGCTCGTCGCTCTTCACTGCGCTGCTGTTCGTGTTCGAGCGGTGCGAGTCGACCCGTGTGCAGATGTTCACGCTGCTGAAAGAGATCTTCAAGGTTCCTCTCGGCCATGTACGCGCCGTGCGTGGGTTCGCATTGCGAACGGTGCTGGGAGAGGTTGCTGATCCCACAACCTTGGACGTTCCGTAGGACGACAAGTTCCTGAGCGTGCTCTACCCGAACTACATCACGTGGCTGCTCCAGCCGTTGAAGCACGCGTCTACCAGCGACGATGCGGCTCTGTTCGCGCTCCACGACAGCATCGTGGAGCTCTTGACGTTCTGCACGGAAGCGCATGGCTACCGTGTGAAGTATTTATTTGGCCGGCAGCCCATCGCGTCGTACGTCGAGCAGATGCTGCGGTCGAGGAACAAGCTGTCCGTCATCCGTGCGTGCCCGCTGTCTGTGGAAACGACGCTGTGCGTGATTCGTGTGATGGTTTTGCTCACTGTGTGCGTACTGTTCGCATCCCAGAGGCCGTGAAGTTCCTGAGAGCGTGCGTCGCGCGTGCTGAAGCCTTCTTCTCCAGGTTCCTGGTTCAGAACGATCTCTTCGCACCTGCACTCACGCACCTGAAGCTCGGGAAGCGCAATGACTGCGCTGTGAGCTCGGCTATTCTGGAGCTGCTCGCGTACATCGAGAAGGTGCGCTCGACTCGACTGTGGATCGAGCGTTCGCTGGGTGGCTGGCGGGGTGAACAGTGCGCTGACGCGCGTGTGTGTGCTTGCCTACCTACCTCTGTCCCCAGACAAACATGTCGTCGCTGATCGAACACATCTACACCAAGTTCTACGAAACGTACAAGGGCGAGTGCGAGATCGTCTTCGAGGCGATCCGCCTTCGATACGAAGACTCGTTCGGCGCGCCGTCGAACCCGGACACGCAGACCCTGGTGCTCGACAAGATCAAGTTTGTGCAGCAGAACGGCAGCATGGACGACGACGAGGAGATGTACTGGGAGAAAGACGAGGAGCCGACCGATTCGTTCGTACCGAGTCTCGCGAAGGCGAGTCTATCGGAGGTGAGTGGCTCAGGCTTCTTGCCGAGTACGCAGCGTGTGCGATCGGCGCGTGCTCACAGCGATCGTGTCTGTGTTCGTTTGCAGGAGGAGCTGCCGACCAAGCCATCAAAGCCGCTCAAGCTCGTTGACTACAACGACGACGATGACGAGGGTGGGGATACCAATGGCGCCATGGACGACGACTCCGGGAGCTCGCTGAAGGACGGCGACTTGGTCGACCCGGTGAGCAGTCCGCTGCCATCCGAGGTGGTCGAGGAAGAGCTGAAGCTTCCTGTTCGCGAGAAGGCAGAAGACGACGCCGTCGCGTTCTTCTCCGGGATAGCTGCGCAGAAGACAAGCAAGGCGGCGAAGGTGAGGTCTCCGCAGTACAAGAACATGTTCCAGAAGATCTCGTGGAAGCAGGGATCGAAGAGCGAGAGCACGCCGACGCCGACGCTCGAGTCGAGCGAGAGCGCGAACCCGGAGAGCGGCAGTGAGAGCGAGAGCCGCGAGGCATCCCACGACGACGACAGCGACACGTCCGTGCTGTTAGCGAAGCGCAAGTTAGAGTTAGAGGAAGTCCAAGCGGCCGAGTCGATCGTCAAGAAGTCCAAGACGGGGACTCCCATCAGCTCCAGTTAGCTTGCGCCTCGCGCACACTCCTCGCGCGGAGACTGTTAGAGCCAGGAGCAGACAGAGACCGAGATACACAAAGCAAAACATATACGCTGCTGCTCCGGTCCGACTTGACTTGACTTGACGTCCACCACGCTGCAACGCGGATCGCGCGCTACCCAACACAACCCGCACTGCTCACGTCAACGCGCTGTCGCCCTCGCGAAGATGCTGTCCTGCAGCGCTTTCGAGACCGACGCGGCTTCGAGCTTCTTCTGAGCTAGCGCGGCGTCGACTTGGGCGTCCAAGCGGTCCCGATCCAGCTGAACCCGCTCGCGCTCGGCTTGCACGCGCAGCACACTCACTTCCGCAACGATCTTCTCGCGAAGGAGCTTCCCGAGCTCGATGTTCTCCTCGTCCTCGTCGCGCTTCCTCTTGCGATCTCCGACGCTGGACGACATGTTCAAGTCCAACACCGCGTCGCGAAAGTGTGAGAGAAGGTCGCACAGCTTGCCACCGTCGCCGCCGATCTCCTGCTGCTGCAGGTTCTTGACGCGATCTTGGAGCGAGGACACGATGCGCTGGAGTTCGCGTTTGTTCTTCTCCACATCTGATCGGTTTGCTCCTTGCCCTTCGCGGCGAAGGCGATCGTCGACGACAGGGAACACCTTCCCGCGATCCTTCTGCTGTCGCGACGAGGAGAGAAGAACGGTGCTGGGGTTGGTCGCAGCATGTCCCTGGAGAAGCGGTGCTTGAATCTGCATGGACTTCGGTCTCGGTTGACTCGTCACTGCTGGTTTCTTCTGAGCAGCCAGCGGCTCGCAAGTCTGCTTAAGAACAGCGGGGATGCTAGCGACGAGCTGTGACGAGTGGCTTGAGCGGCTAGCTTGAGAGATACTGTCCACTTGACTGCTCGATCCTGCCAAGCATCAGCTGTGAGTGTACGGCAGCAACATGAAGAACAGCGCATCCCGATGTCGAGCGAATGGCAGGACTCCTTACGGTCCTCTTGGCTTGTCTGAGGCGACATGTCTTCGTTGGGTGTCATCCCCAGAAGCAGCTCCATCAGCTCGGGCTGTGGCGCTGGAGCCGGTGCTGGCTGACTGGGCGGCAGTTGAGTTGGCGTCGTATTGATGGTGTCTCTGGTGCTGCAAGTGGATGCGGCGATGACTGTGTTGTCGCTGCTGAGTGTCACCGGCGCCTCGCTGCGAGTCACGCTGCCGCAAGCAGTGCTCGTGGGCTTCTGGATTAGCGATGCAGAACGGACGAACGGGAGAACGCGCGGTGGCCGCATGACTGGTCGAATGACTGGAGCTGCGCTTGTCCCGGTCGATGCTGTCGTGCTGGGAGTCGAGCTGGGAATCGGCACAGTCACAGTCGCTGCCGAAGGCACCGAACTCACGCTCGCCGGCGGCGTCGCGACCGGATCGCCCTCGCCTTGCGCTAGAGATTGTGCCTGCTGAGCTGTTGATGGGGGAACGCACTGCTGGGTTGCTACTGGATGAGCAGGTTGCTGCCTTGCAGCTGGTCGCGTCGATTCGTCTTGGGATGACGACGATGGAGTCGCAAGTGTAGCGAGGTGTGCTTGCCGTGGTCCAGAGCGCGCGTCTCGGCAAGGCGCAGAGCGACTCACAGCCGGGGGCTTGGGCGAAGAGCGCAGTGTTCGAGCAGACTGCTGTACGGCGAGTTGGCTGGGGGCGTTCTCCGCTCGATGCTCGAGACTCTGCACTGCACCATCGGCTCCCGCCGCAGGCTGCACGTCTCCCCTCCTAACCGCCGCGCATCTCCTTTCTGTAGCTGGCTCACTTGCTGTGCTCTGGAGCGGCACTGGCACGACGAGCGTAGCCGCTCCGCCGTCGACGAACGCGCTCGACGGTACTCGCCGTGGGTTCCTCGCCGAGCGCGTCGGCAGCTGCGCGTGCAGCGACAGGGGCACAGCCAGCAGTGCGCCGCTCTCAGCAGCCGCCGCCGGCGGCGGCTGCTGCTGCGTGGCGCGGGACGCGCTCGCTGTGGTCAGCGCGCGCACGTCCCGCAGCGCCTTGCTGATGGTCTGCGAGCTGCGCTTGAAGAGCTGCGCGAGCTCCTTCACGCTCAGCCCCTCGCGTTCTTTGCGGTGGATGCGCTGCCGCTCGTCGCTCGACACGCGTCGCCCCATCGCTATCTCTCTCTCAAACACACACTCTCTCGCTCGCTCGCCTTGGAGCCGTCGTGCGCGGCAGGCGGCGGGTTCCCGAGTGCGGGGATCGATTCCGCATCGCTTCCGCTCGTTTCCCTTCGAGATCAGCAAAAGGCAACTTGAGTCACTCTTTCAAAATAGTGACAGTGATCGAATTTTGATGCTCTCTCGTGGTGTCAGCATGGCCACCACCGCAGCTGCCATGAGCTCGCGCCGCGCGCTCGTCGACATCGGCGCGAACCTGACGGACCCGGTGTTCACGGGCAGCTACCGCGGCAAGCAGCGCCATGAGGTGCGCTGTGTGCGGGCCCGCGACGCATCGATGGCGGCGGGGCGATCTGAGCGCAGCCACTTGCACGACTCGTACAGGACGACTTCGAGGCGGTTCTCGTGCGCTCGCGGGCGTTCGGCGTCGAGAAGATCATCGTCACAGGTGGGTGGATGGATCTTCATACTTCGCGCAACCGATAGGCAGGCGTTCTCAGCAAGCGACATCGGCAGGCGGGTCGCTGTCCGAGTCGCAGGCAGCACTGACTCTCGCGAGAGCTGCTGCCTCAAGCGCGTCGACGGCGCCGCTACCGGAACTCTTCAGCACCGTCGGCGTGCATCCGACGCGCTGCGGAGAGTTCGAGGAGAACGACGAGCAGCTGGACGCCGACGCCTACTTCGCGCACCTCGCTGCGATCTGCGACGACGGCGCGAGCGACGGCAAAGTCGTCGCGATCGGCGAGTGCGGCCTCGACTACGACCGCCTCGAGTTCTGCGGCAGGGAGATGCAGCTCAAGTACTTCGAGAAGCAGTTCGAGCTGGCCGAGCGCACGCGACTGCCGATGTTCCTGCACAACCGCAACACGAACGGAGACTTCTACGGTGCGCTGGCCCGGCGGCTGAAGAGGAGCGCACATACGCTTCCTTCTCTTGAGCGTCCTGCGCGGCCCGCCCTGACTTTCGATGGGGGCTCGTTGCGCGCACAGCGGTGATCGCGAAGAACCGCAGCCGGTTCTCGAACGGTGTCGTGCACTCGTTCACCGGGAGTACGGAGGAGGCGCTCAAGCTCGTCGAGCTCGGACTCTACATCGGTACGAGCACAGCACCCGAGCAGGACAGGAAGGTGGATCGTGAGTCAAGGTGGCTGACAAGGTGCTTGCAGGTATCAATGGCTGCTCGCTCAAGACGCAGGAGAACCTTGCGACCGTGCGGGCGATCCCTGCCGAGCGCCTGATGATCGAGACGGGTGCGCTCGCAGTATTCTCGGCACCTCGTTCGACCGTCTCGAGCATCTGTGTGGCTGACTGCTTTCGTCACGTGCGCTGCGCAGACGCCCCGTGGTGCGACATCCGCTCGACCCACGCCGGGTTCAGTCATGTGCGAACGAGTTGGCCGTCCAAGAAGGCAGACAAATACGAGGGCGGGTGCCTCGTGAAGGGCAGGAACGAGCCGTGTACACTCGTGTACGTGCGACCACCGGCTTGTCGTCGAACTCGCGCTTTGCGTCCGACACACTCACAGTTCTGCTTTCGGGTGTTCAGCCAAGTGCTCGAGATTGTGAGTGCGGTTCGTGGAGAAGACCCGGACGAGCTCGCGAAGACGATCTACGAGAACACGCGCAGGGTTTTCTTTCCTGCATCCACCAAGGCGTAGGTGAGCGAACGAAGGTAGGCACATGTTACCAACGTGACGGCGCGCTTCAAGCCGCTTCCTCGACACGCTGCCTGCTCTTTACCACTGTAGGTCTGAAGCATTCAGCAGATGCCTGTTCCCAGGTGCGAGGATGGCTGGCGAGCCGACCGCTAGACGCAGCGACACAAATCTTCGCTTCTTCGAACTCTTTCGTGACGTTGCTCGCTCCGCCGCTGTTGCTGCCATTGATGTTGCCATGCCAAAGACTGTGACTGTGGACTCGGCACTTATCTATCTGCTCCAGAGCTATAAGCGAGCGGCTGCCGTGCCAGGGTGACTGAAGTGAGCTTCTGGTAGAGTTGCTCAGTGTTCACAGAGCTTCAGCGTCGCTTGTGCGAGGGGGTCGACGGAAGGGATATTGCCGCCGCCGCTTGAGCTACGTGAACTCACCATCGAACTGCATAACATGGAAAAGCGCCGACAACCCCAACAGCCCAACGTTGGAGTGCGATCTCTTCAAGAGAAGTTTTTGACGGAGTTGGTGTCAGAGTTCTTTTGTTTGAAGAGTTTGTCGAAGCGGGCAGCGAACGCCGCCGTGATCGCACCACCGGGGAAGAGCACACCGCTCTCGAGCGACATCCACAGTACCACCGTCGCAGGCTCTGAGGCGTGCATCTCGACGGACGAGAAGATGTCGATGTCGATGTCGGGCACCTCCTCGGTCTTGTCGATCTCCTCTACAGTCCTCGTGATTGCCCCTCGATTGAGGTCTGGGCACCACCAAGCCTGATGACGGGGTCGACGTCGATATCTAGCTCCTTGGTCATCCGGAGACTGCTCTTCTTGAAATCATCGAGGAACTTGCTCTTGATGCTCGAGCGCCTTCGTTCGTGCACGACGACCAGTTCATGCTGACCGCTTTCGCCACGCGGCTGATCTTCCGCTACTTCACGAAGTACAGGGAGTGTCGCTATTGAGATGCGTGCTTGGGGCGGTTAGCATCGGCGACATCGATAGGAGGCTCCAAGCCATGCGCACGTATGTACTCCTCGAACAGCTGGACGCGAGGGGCGGTGGTGTTCTTGGACTGGCGGGCTGGGGCTGTGGTGGCTGGCATGCTCACCGTTGTCGCTGGTGCGCACACGCTTCGTCATGGCGCTCACTCTGGAGGTAGGATATCAAAGATCACCTCGGTTAGTACCACAGCGTCTGTCGCGGCAGCGAATGGAAACTTGAGCGCCACCAGCGTAGTCACGGCGCTTTTGTTGCAATCTGAAAATGGCACTTCGCACCGTAATATATCCAAATATGTTAGTCTGTGTAGCGCTCCTGCGCCACACTACGTTAGTTCAAGTCAAACATCCTTCCTCGAAAGATGCAGAGTACCCGTCACGAAGCACGGAAGCGAGCGCTCTCGAAAGCGCATGTGCCCTAGGAAGATCGCGATCTCAAGTTTCAAGGAGTGTATCCCCACTGCACTCAGAACCTAGTGCCAAGAGTTTAGAGCAAACCTGTTTCCTAAACTTGACCACTTTCGGCAATTTCGAGATGTATTTCACGAGGCCTGAAGGATAAGCTGGCTAGCTCCTCGCGGCTTGCTTGTAACGCAAGCCCAAAGCCCTGTATCCGCGCATGTGCGCTCGCGCGATACAAGCGCGGTGATAGGTGAAAGCTGAGCTTTTTCTGAGCTTGGCGCGACCGCTGTCACACGAAGGTTAAGCGTGTTTTATGTCTGTTCATCATCAGTGATCAAAACCCTAGCTCGCCGGACAAAACCAGAACTAGTGTGTCTGTGCCACGCTATCTCGGTGTGAGATTGCTGACGCAGGCTACGTCATCATGCATTTTGCTAACCCCAGCCCTCAATCTTACATATTCCAAGTCTTCACTATGTTGCATTGGATTGGCTCAAATCACACATACTCGCCGCAAGTCCGAATATCTTTGATTCATTCACATACAAAAAGCAAGACTGCGCACTCACCTAGCCCTTGCCTAGCTTAGTGTGGCAGGTGTGGTGCAGAGACCCTGCTTCAAGGTGACAAGGCGAGCAAGCGAGGCTCGCCGCTCGCCGCGACAGTCACTTCGGAATCGCTCGCGCTCCACCCACATCGCGCGCCTCCGCCGCACACCCCAACGCCCCCGCTCACCAAGCAGCAGCAGCAGCAGCCATGGCCGCCCCCGTCGACCACACGAACCCCATCACGCTCTCGCGCTTCATCCTTGCGGAGAAGGAGATCCAGTCGAACGCCGACCTCTCGATCCTCTTCTCGTCCATCGAGCTCGCGTGCAAGGTCATCGCGAGCTCCGTGCGCCGCGCGGGGCTCACGGGGCTCTACGGCCTCGACGGCTCGGAGAACGCCACGGGTGACGCCGTCAAGAAGCTCGACGTGCTCGCGAACGACATCTTCATCAACTCGCTCAAGGTGCGCGCGCCGCTCCGCCCCGGCGACTCCAGCGCACGGGCGACTCACCTGCATCTCTCTCTCTCTCGCCGGCGCAGTTCTCCACCAAGATCGAGGTGATGGTCTCGGAGGAGAACGCCGAGCCCATTTTCGTCGAGAACGCCGCGGGCGACGGCGGTGCGTCCTCCAGCGCCGAGCGGTTCGCATCATCGAAGAGCACTGCTGACAGTTCGCGACGATCATTGCGTGTGTGTCCGTGTGCGTGTGTGTGCGTGCAGCCAAGTTCTGCATCGCGTTCGACCCGCTCGACGGCTCCTCCAACATCGACTGCAACGTGTCCACGGGCACGATCTTCGCGATCTATCAGCGCGCGCCGGGTGCCGAGGGCGGGTGCGTGGGAGCCACCTAGGAGCTGGTGATGGAAGCATCGCTGACCGTCGCGCCGTGGATGTGCAGCGTCAAGGACATCCTGCAGCAGGGCAACCGCCTCGTCGCGGCTGGCTACTGCATGTACGGCAGCTCGACGCAGCTGGTGCTGACGTGGGGCAAGGGCGTGCACGGCTTCACGCTCGACCCGACGATCGGCGCGTTCATCCTCTCGCACCACGACATCAAGATCCCGGAGAACCCGAAGACGGTGCGCGCGACCGCCTCCTCTTGCTGCTCCGGCGCGTCCGTGCTGACCACACACCCTGCAGATCTACTCGTGCAACGAGGGCAACTACGCGCACTGGGACGCGCCGACCCGCGCGTTCGTGGACGAGTGCAAGAACAAGCCGACCCCGTACGCTGCGCGCTACGTCGGTAGTATGGTGTCGGACGTCCACCGCACGCTGCTGTACGGCGGCATCTTCCTGTACCCCGCGGACGCCAAGGTGCGCTTCGCAGCGGTGCCTCGCGATGAGGCGCTTGTTTGGCCGCGCCGGCGCTGACCGTGCTACTATGTGTCCCTCCCAGAGCAAGACGGGCAAGCTGCGCCTGCTGTACGAGGCGAACCCGATGTCGTTCATCGTCGAGCAGGCCGGCGGGCTGTCCACGACGGGCACGCAGCGTGTTCTCGACCTCGTTCCGGTGCGTGAACGCGTCGGTCGGTTGCGTGTGTGTGTGTGTGTGTGTGTGAGAGAGAGAGAGAGATGGACACAAGCTGACAGCACCTTGCTTGCATGCTGGTGAGCAGACGAACATCCACGAGCGCTCGTCGATCTTCCTCGGCTGCAAGCGCGACGTGAACCGCGTGCTGGAGCTCTACGCCGCGCACAAGCAGTAAGGCGGCAGGTGCCAGGTGCCCGACCGAGTCCCCATCACCATCACCCACCCTCAGCACTCGCCAGCGGCGACGCGAACGCGGAAGCAGAGCGAGTGATCGGAGCCACACACGAGCTGGAGCTTCCTCCATCGGAATGGAACACGAACTTGTATACTGACGCGCTGCTGCGTGGGGGGCGGACGAGGGATCGATCGAACGAAAGAACGTCGCGCTACATGTCGGCGACCGCGTACCGGTACGCTTCTTCGCTGACGGCCGACTGCTTGTTCTCGCGGAGCAGGAGCTTCTCCTCCCAGCCCGTGCCGCGCACGACGCCGTCCCAGCGGTAGCCCGGGCGGATGCCGAAGCGGTTCGGCGGCGCGGGCGGCCCTGAGTACGTGGGCTTGGCCGCGCTCGCCTTCTTCGACTTCTTCCTTGTCTTCTTGCTCGCCGTCGCGCCGAGCGCGTCGTCTTCCTGGAACACCTTGCTGAGCATCGGGTCGAAGGCGCGCACGCGCTCCTTGCGCATCTTCTCGAGCGCCGGGTCGTCCTCGCGGCGCGCGAACGGCGCGCTCTGGATCTCGTGCAGGAGCTGCTGCTGGCTCTTGAGCTCCTCCTTCTGCACCTTGCCGGTCCCCCACTCGTACTCCTCGCGCGCCTGCCGCTCGCGCTTGCCGTCGAGCACCTCCTGCTGCCGCACCATCTCACTGAGCATGTCGAGCTTGCGGCCGCGCTTGTCGCGGTACACGGTCTCGGCGTTCGCCCCCAGGTCCTCGGCGGCTGCCGTGCGCAGCAGGTCGTTCTGCCGGAGCTTGCGCTGGTGCTCGGCGGCGAACTCGGTCGCGGTGAACAGACCCGCGCGAGGAGCTGGCGGTTCGGGGTCCGGCGCGCTCGTCGCCGGCTCCAGCTTGGGCGGCTTCGCGGCGTCGCCACCGGCGTCGTCGTCGCGCTCTCTCGTGCTCGTCGCTCTCTCGCGACCGCGGCGGTCCGAGCGCGCGGGACTCGGGGAACGGCGAGCACGGCTGCCACTGCGGCTTCGGCGACGAGCGTCACGGGAGCTCCGAGCGGCTTCGCGTCGAGATGACGACGCTCTTCTCGGCGACCGAGAGCGCGATCGCCCGCGCCGTTC
The DNA here is from genome assembly GCA_023333865.1 of Globisporangium perplexum. Lineage (NCBI taxonomy): Eukaryota > Oomycota > Peronosporomycetes > Pythiales > Pythiaceae > Globisporangium > Globisporangium perplexum. The sequence continues at coordinate 65,373 of JAASFS010000004.1, read as the reverse complement.
CGGTGCGCGTCGTCGGGGAGGAGATGCGTCGTCTCCTCTCGCATCGCCACGGCGGCGCTCACGCTCCTCCGTTTGCTGGCGGCGCGGAGGAGACACGTCGCTCTCTCTGCGGCGCCTCGGACGCTCTTCGGGACGCTGGCGGCGAGGTGGTGAGCCGTCGTCGTCATTTCCGCGGCTCGGACGTGCTGAGGCCCGCTGCCGTCGCGGGGGCGAGGCGTCCTCTTCGCCCTCGCTCCCTCTCTGGACTCGTCGGCGCGGCGGCGACGCATCGTCGGACTTGCTGCGGCCGCGCCGCTCGCGCTTCTCCGCTCCGCCAGCGCCACTTCGGCGCGGCGGCGAGTCGTCGCTGCTGTCCTTGCGGCGTCTCGCGTCGCTCCTCGCGCTCGGCGCCGCGCGCTCAGGCTGCGTCGTGGCTGCTCGGCGCGGCGGTGAGAGATCCGCCTCGCGCTCGGCATCGGCGCGGCGCTGCCGGCTGCTCAGCTCGTCCACGAACTCGCCCGCGTTCACGTACACCGGCAGGTCGCTCGGGTCCACCACCTCGCCGTCTGCGAGCACTACAGGGAGCTCCTCTGGTCGCGGTGACCGACGTCAGTATCACTCGATCCACGACTTCACACCCGCCCATAGACACACGCAGCGAGCCGACGCACCGTCCGCGGCGTCCGCCTCCCACGCGCGCTCCACGGCGGCGGCGCTCGGCGCGTCGTTTTCCCACTCGTGGTCGTCGTCCACCACGCGCATGCGGCTCGGCACCGCGCCGGCGGTCGCCGGCTTCTTCTTCTTCTTGCGCTGCTTCTTGTCTGGGGCGAAAGAGTGTGTGTGAGCGAGAGCGTGCTCGGGAGCGAGCGAGAGAGGGACATACACACACACACGCACCAGGCGCGTCCGCCGCGGACATGTAGCGCTGCAGGTACGCGAGCTTGGACGCCATCGCTTTTGCTCGATTTCGCAAAAAAACAATGAACTTTGCTTTAAAAAAGCGCAGAACGTAACTCACACAAGGAAGTGCACAAGGAAGCAAAGAGAGCAACAAGGAAGCAGCCTCAGCAGTGCGCTCGCGCACCGAGCACACCGCGGCGACGAGCCGAACGAGCACAGCACCAGACACTCGGTGACGAGGATCACCGTGCAGTAGCACTGTCCTGCGCCGTATACCTCGTGTCCGTTGTCGAGGTGACCGTGGCAAACGCAGTCACGACCCAGCCATCAGATGCGACAGAAGGGCAGTAGACTGCGCCTTGGCGTTGGCGCGTCAAGAGCGCAACGTCATCACCGAGGGCGTGGACGCTAATGCAGTCGCTCCTGAGCCTGCTGTAGCAAGCAACCACGAGCTCGCGGTACCAGTCGAATCAGATCTGAAGCTGCAACGCGCCACGTCGGGCACCAGACACTCCGCAAAGATTCGTCGCGACGAACAGCCCACGCACTCGCCATGCGACTTGAGGATGCCGATCCCCGAGGGCGGGCGGATCTCACGCCTCTGATATCCGGCTTCCCATACCCCACAGAGAACAGCAGGATCACTGCTTCAACATCGCGCGCAGCACGAACGACATGAGCGAGCCCGCCGTGAGCCCGAGCGAGAGCACGAAGAACATGACCGTGCCGCCGAGCTCCTTCTCCTTGTTCGTGCGCAGCAGCCGCGGGTAGTGCATGAGCGCGAGCGTGGACACGAGCCCGTTCGAGACCGCGCACGCCAGCAGGAAGCCGAGCGAGAGCACGTCGCTGCGGAAGAGCACGCGCGTGATCGGCGCGCCGGCCTCGTTCTGCAGGTTGCAGAGCATCAGCAGCGGGAAGGAGAGCAGGCGCGCGAGTGACGCCCCCAGCACGCGCCGCGCGCTCGTGCTGTGCCAGCGCGCCGCCAGCAGCCGCCCGACGAAGTCCCCGCCGTTGAACAGGATGAGCGTGAACGGCGTGAAGAGGTCGCGGAAGAACCGCCCGCGCTCCGGGCCCACGGACCGGATCGCAGACGTGATGCCCGGGAACACGGCGAGCGTCACGACGAACACTGAGAAGATCGCCGCGGCGTAGTACCGGATCGCGAACGCCAGCTCGAAGAGGTCCACGCCGCCTGCGCCGCCGCCTGCCGACTCGAGTGACATGGCGTCGCGCTCGGCGTCGGCGTCGCGCTCGGCGCGCTCGTCCTCGCTCAGCAGCGTCTCGCGCGCCGAGTCCTCCGTGTCGAACGACTCGTGCAGCTTGCCGTCAAGGAAGTCGCCGACCGGGTGGTCCACATCGTTGTAGTGGCGGAACATCGCCATGCGCGTGAGCACCGCGAACGACAGCGTGCAGACGATGAGCGTCACGAAGACCATGACGAAGTAGATGAAGGCGGAGAGGTCGGCGTCTTCCCCCATGACGCGCGCGAGCCACGACAAAGGTCCCTCGCGGCTGCCGAGCAGGATGAAGAAGTTGGAGAGCGCGACCGCGAGCCCCGCCATGGCCTGACCCGCGACCAGCGCCTCCGTGAACCGCTGCGGGAACTTGGAGACGATGCGCAGCATGCCGTCCTGCATGAGCGTCGTGGCGCTTGCGACCACGAGGATGCTCGTCATCGTGACCTTGAAGAACTCGTCGCCGCTGTACTCGGGCATGCGCGTGAGCAGGCAGTGGCCGAAGATCACGGTCATGGTCACGACGAGCGCGAAGAAGACGGTGCTGGCGGCGCTCGGCATGCGGTCGCCCGCGCACGTCGTGCGCAGCAGCATGGTGAGCAGCGTGGAGATGTTGAAGCCCATGCTGAACCAGTTGAGGAAGGACTCAGCGTAGTTCGTGCCCGCGAGGCGCTGGTGGAAGTACTGCTGCGCCGTGATGAACACGTTCCACGGCAGCGACGAGCCCAGGCCCACGAGGAAGAAGATCGCGTACACGGCGTGCGCCGCGCGCGCGCGCTGCCGGCGGCTGCTGCTACTGCTGTTGCTGGGCATCGCGGCCATCGCGCTGGTGCTCATGCTCGATGTTGCAGTTCAGGTCGCGAAGAAAGATATGGCACGCGAAACCCGGCGAACCGGTTTGCAGAGAAGGTCGACCGGAGAATAATAGTGAAGTAATTAAGTGACTTGTTTATTTCACTATCACTTTTGGAGCAAATGGCTAAGGTAATCAGAGGCGTCTACGTTTGCGCGCACACTTCTCACTCGCCGCCACCGCCGAAGAGCTCCGTCGCCGCGGTCGCCGTCGTTGTCGCCGTCGCGGTCCAGTTTCTCCGTCCATCGCGGTTGGTGGAAGGGGCTGCGAGAGTCGAGTCGCTGGCACCGGGTTCGTCGGCGCCATGTCGGACTCGCGCGTCACGATCGCGGTCGCGTGGGGATCCGAGTCGGACGACCCGGAGGACGAGGACTTCGACCCGAACGACGCGGAAGACGACAGCGACAGCGACAGCAACAACCACGTGCGCCGCCACGTCGAGGACTCGGCTGAGGAGGACGAGGAGCAGGAGGACGAGGACAACGACGGTGGCGAGGAGGAGGACAATGACGACGCCGACGACGACGAGGAGGAAGTGTACGAGGAGGACGAGGAGGAGGAGATGCCGCCCGAGGCGCAGGCGTTCCTGCGCGCGCTGGCGCAGCAGGCGCTCCCCGAGAGCGTGCGCGTGTCCATCGAGCGCATGTTCGCCGGCGAGCCGTACTTCCCCATGATGTTCGCGCGCTCGCAGCACGAGAAGCAGCAGCAGCGCGACATCATCGACGAGCGCATCGCGCACCAGCTGCGCGGCTACATGGACGACCGTGTGTCGCGGTGGTCGCGGGCGGAAGAGCCCGAAAGCAGCGAGACGGAGAAGGAGGAAGAGAGCGGCAGCAAGAGCCCCACCGGCCACTCCGCGAGCAACAGCGCGGCGGAGCTGGCGCTGGCGCTGCCGTCGTCCACGTCCAAGCACTTCCCGCTGCACTACCACCGCACGAACAAGAAGCGCATGTTCCACACGCTCTGCACGCGCGAGCAGGTCGGGTTGACGCCGCACGCGCAGTCGATCAAGCTCCAGGAGACGTTCATGCCGTTCCAGAAGAACAAGCAGTGCCGCGTGGTGGACTACGTGCGCGACCGGCTCTACTGCGGCGGCTTCAACAGCACGGGCTCGACGTTCCTGGCCGCGGGCCAGCGCGCTGAGGTGCTGCTGTACAACACGGTGAACTGGACGCGCCGCGGCGAGCTGCCGGTGCGCGACGTGCGGTGGACCGTGACGGACGCCAAGTTCACGCCGGATGACCGGAGCGTGCTGTACGCGAGCATCAACAGCAACGTGCGCATGGTGAGCGTGGACTACGAGCACGACGGGAAGGAGGAGGCATTCTGCCTCACGAAACCCGTGCGCGTGCGCGGCCACGACGTCGTGCACGTGTACATGGGCCGCTTCGGCGTGTGGTGCATGGACGTGAACGCGTCCGGCACGGAGTTCGTCGCGGGCACGTCGAGCAACAGCGTCGTGCTGTACGACATGCAGACTCGCACGCCGCTGTGCCACGTTGAAGGCCACGACGACGACGTGAACGCGATCGCATTCGTGGATGGCGCGCTGCACACGAACGTGTTCGTGAGCGGCTCGGACGACATGATGATCAAGCTGTGGGACCGCCGCGTGCTGTCCGAGGCGAACCCGAAGCCACAGGGCGTGTTCCCGGGCCACACGGACGGCATCACGCACATCTCGTCGCGCGACGACGGGTACTACTTCCTCTCGAACTCGAAGGACCAGAGCTGCAAGCTCTGGGACATCCGCAAGTGCCTCTCGTCCGACGCGCACGAGAAGCTGCCGTACTATCGCCGGCCGTACAACTGGGACTACCGGTACCAGGCGTACCCGGGGCGGAATCGGTTGCCGGTGACGCACCCGCACGACGCGTCGGTGATGACGTACCGCGGGCACATGGTCATGGAGACGCTCATCCGGTGCCACTTCTCGCCGCTGCACTCGACCGCGCAGAAGTACGTGTACACGGGCTCGGCCGACGGCCGCGTGTACGTGTACGATGCGGTCTCGGGCGAGCTCGCAGAGGTCTTCTCGATGAAGCCGAACGGCCTCACGCGCGACGTGCGCTGGCACCCGTTCGAACCCACGATCGTCTCGCCGGACTTCTACGGGAAGCTCTGCATCTGGGAGCGCGCCGAGGAGACATAGCGCTTAGCGCTCGCTCGCCACCTTCTGGAACGCGTGAGCGCGTGTTCCCTAAACCCTCCGTCTCCAGCGACTGATCGGAATGGAAGCTGTGTGTTGCATCGCGCTGTCGCCGCCGCCTTCGAGACTCGTAGAGTTCCTGGCTTGTGCGCGAGGTCTCTCGTTGACTTGCTCTCTCCAACCACCATCGAAGTCTCCAATATTATTGTACCCTCCCTTCGGCAAAGAATCGCAATAATCAATACGGAGGACATGGAGCCACTCGAGCTCGCGGACTTCGTCGTCGACGCGCAGCCGAGCGCCGTGCTGAAGCTCACGATGAGCCGGCGCATCGACGCGCGGCTCGTCGTCGAGCCGGCGCTGCGGCTGTTCCTGCGCGAGCTGCTCCGCGAGCTGCTGCCGAGCCACCCGCTCGCCGGCGCCGACACTGCGGTGCGCCGCATGGCGTACGGCAAAGGCGCGCGCCGCGTCGTGCTCGTGGAGCTGGCGGACGTGCAGCTGGCAGCCGCACTGCGCGAGCGCCTGCACGACCGTCCGTGCGAGCTCGTGGCGCAGCGCGCGCTCTACGTTGAGTTCGCGCTGCGGCGCAAGGAGAAGGAGGCGCGCGACGCGTTCGAGCGCGTGGCCGGCGTATCGCGTGCGCGCGCGCTCGAGGACCCGGCGGCGCGCATCCCGGGGCTCATCGTGCTCTCGGAGTTCGTCTCGCGCGACGACGAACTGGAGCTGCTCGCGCTGCTCGAGCGCGACGGCGGCGCGCACTGGCAGCGCACGGTGAAGGCGCGGCAGGTGCAGCACTTCGGCTTCGAGTTCAGCTACGAGACACGCCGCTGCGACGAGACCGCACCGCTCGCGGTGATGCCGCCGGCGCTGCACGCGCTCACACGGCGCATCCCGGCGACGGTCATGGCCCACCCGCCTGACCAGATCACCGTGAACGAGTACAAGCCCGGGCAGGGCATCGCGGCGCACATCGACACGCACTCGGCGTTCACGGACGCGATCGCGTCACTGAGCCTCGAGAACGAGATCGTGATGGAGTTCCGCCACCCGGACGGACGCCTCGAGAGCGTGCTCTGCCAGCCGCGGTCGCTGCTCGTGATGACCGGCGCCGCGCGCTACGAGTGGACCCACGCGATCCCGCCCCGTACGTTCGACGTCATCGACGGTGAGCGCGTGGACCGCAAGCGCCGCGTGTCCGTCACGTTCCGCAAGGTGCAGGCGGCGCCGTGTGCGTGCGGCTTCCCGGTCCAGTGCGACTCGCGCGAGACGGGGAGCGGCTCGGCGGTGGCTCCGGCGGTGCCTCCTCCGGCGGACGAGAAGCTCTTCCCGACGCACGTCGAGCAGCAGTACGTGCACGAGTTCTACGAGACGGTCGCGAGCCACTTCAGCAGCACGCGGTACAACGCGTGGCCGCGCGTGGCCGAGTTCGTGCGCTCGCTCGAGCCCGGGTCGCTCGTCGCCGACATCGGCTGCGGCAACGGCAAGTACATGAAGTGCGTGAGCGCGCAGAGCGCGGTGATCGGCGGGGACCGCAGCGCGAACCTCGCGGCGATCTGCCGCCAAAGCGGGCTGAACGTCATGGTGTGCGACGCGATGCTGGTGCCGATCCGCTCGCAGTCGTGCGACGCCGCGCTCTCGATCGCGGTGCTGCACCACCTGAGCACACCGCGTCACCGCCTCGCGGCGGTGCAGGAGCTCGTGCGCGTGCTGCGCGTCGGCGGCCGCGGCGTGATCTACGCCTGGGCCCACGAGCAGAAGGCCACCTCGAAGCGCCAGTTCGACCCGACCAAGCAGGACTTCATGGTGCCGTGGAACCTGGATCGGCGCTTCGCGAAGCCGACGCCGAAGCTGGAGCAGAGCTCGGGTGGAGCTCCGGGACAGCGAGAAGGTGCAGGCGAGCCCGAGGCGGCGGAGGCACCAGAGTGCAAGCCGAAGGCGGCGAGCGAGCCGATCGTCGTGCAGCGCTACTGCCACATGTTCAAGGAGGGCGAGGTGGAGCAGCTCGTGGAGCTGGCGGGGAACGCGGCGGTGGAGGACCACTACTATGACGAGTCAAACTGGGCAGTGGTGCTCCGCCGCGTGAGCTAGAAGCGCTGGGTGCTGCGGAGGCAGCGCAGATCGGAGGAGCCGCCGCGATAGACGAAGAAGACGCATGGTGAGCTGGTGCGTTTGCGTTCATTGCTTGTCGGTGCCTACTTCCTGCGTTGCGACAGCGGAGACGTCTCCACTCTTGCGTGCTCTTGTCTCCTTGCTGCTCGGCATTGCAGCACTCGGTCCGAGCCTCATGGCTCGCCACAACTCCTCCGTGCTGAGCTGCGATGCCTCCGCGAGTGCGTCGTCCGGATCGCTCGAGCCCACTCGCTTCGCCGAGGTGTGGGCCAGCGCCAAGTAGTCCGGCGATGGCGACGAAGTCGGATGCTCGGTTTCGAGGCAGCTGTCGCTCGCGTGTCCGGCGGCGACCATGAACCGGACGAGGTCGCGGTGCTGCACGCACCCGAAGGTGCTGCGAGGCTTGGCGACTTGGTGTGCGCTCCTGTTCTGCCGCTCGCCACTCCTTCCGACCTCTGTGGTGGTACTGCCTCCAGCGGACGGTGACGAAGAGCTCCGCCCATCGCCAACGCTGGCGTAGGACCCCGGGCCGCGCCGATACGACTCCACACACATCGGCTCTCTGCCGAAGCGATCGAAGCGCGCAGCGCGGATGTTCGGAGATGACAACCGCCGATCCAGTCTCTGGTGAGTGTGCGAGTCGATGGAGTGAGCAACGTGAGGTGCTCGTGCCGCTGAGCTCAGCTCGCCTACCTGCACGCTCGCGTCCAGCTGCTTGTACGACTCGGCGAGCTCCTTGGAGAACTTGGCGACGTCTTGGCGCTGGCGTTGGAGCGCGCTTTCGCTCCGAACGCGCTGGAGGGAGACAACAGCGAACCCATTCACGTTCGGTGGCGCTCATGCGAGCAACCAACCACGACGCAGCCACGTACAACGACAAACCCGGACGCGTGCTTCGTCTTGAACGGCGCCTCGGCGACACTCTTCGCCGTGCTGCTGATGCCCGCGACGGCTGTCTGCGCGTGGTACATCCCGAGCCCAGGGCTGCACATGCTCGCGCTGCTCTGCTCACCCTCGCTCTCGACGGCCATGCGCCAGCGGCGCTTCTCCTGAGCGACTGTGAGTGAGCGACTCACTTTGAGCCAGCACGTTTGGTGATGCTGCGGCGTACCGATGCGAGTCTCGCGCCGTGTCTCGAGTTGGCGCTCAGTGTCGCCGTCGCGCTCTCTCGCTTGAGCTGGTAGTTGACGAGATCGGGGCTGCAGCCGTTCTCGCCGGCCGCCGCGACGTGGTCCATCAAGCCCTTGCGCCGCTCCCTCCCGAACGAACAGCTCGTCGAGATCACCTCTTGGTTTACCTGCAGCCCGGCACGAAGTCGGTGGTTCGGTCGCTCGTGCGTGAGAGGCAACGCAGTGCGAGCTTCGCATACACGCAGCAGCGTACATCGCGGTTGACGTCGTAGCTCCCTGGTCCGAGCGCCAGCCGCAGCTTGGCGAACGAGAGCTCCTCCTTGTCCTTGAGCGGACCCACGCAGCGCTGCTTCTGCCGTGCCACTGGCCGTGACGCCGTGATCTCGTCGCGAACGCGTTGGATGTCGGCCGAAGTGAACGCTTGCGGGAACTGACCGCCGACCGCAGGCGAGTACGTCCAGGGACCCGGCGTCGGGTTCTTCGGTGCCGTCGCTGCGATCCCCACTGCGGAAGCTACGCCTGTGCTAACCGCTCGAGGGTCGAGCTTCGGGTCATAGTGGGAGCCGAATGTGCCATTCCGATTCGCGGGGGCTTGGAAGCGCTCCGGCGGAGTGTACGTGAACGGACCCTGCGGCGAGAAGCAGATCGAGTGTCAAGAAGTGGAGAACCAGTGCGCCGGTGCTCTTGCTCCTCCCGCACAGGCTCCGCCTTCTGCTTGACCGCGTCGAGGAACGGCCCGAAGCGCGCCTCGCTGCTCAGGAACGCCGCCGCCATGACGCTCAGATCGCTCACAACGCACGAGCCACAGTGCCGGGAATAGTGTACGAGTTCGCTTCTCGCTATCGCCTTCTACCTCGTCAGCGTACGTGTATCTAGCGTACGTGCACCTTCGACTGCCATGCAAAGTTCGCCGAACGCCCGAGCCACATCGCCACTCTCTTCTCCTAGAGCCGCCTCGAACTCAGTGTCGTCGCCACCACAACCGTGCTCGCCCAGCTCCTCGAGCTCAGCATCGTGGCTGTTCGCATCAGTCTGCTGCGCTGCCTGTTTCCGCCGCGCCTTGCGTCCGATTTGACTCTGCTTGCGCTGGGGCAGCGCGTCACGCAGCGCTGCTGCCCAGTCACCACCGTTCTCGCGGAAGCGAATGAGGACCTCGATAACCGTGTTCACGTTCAGGATGTGGTCGAGTCGATCCGCGATGTGCTCCTGGATCGGCAGGCGCGCCGTCGCGACCCCGGCATTCGACGCTGCATTCAGCGTCGCTCCCTGACGTAGATCAGCTCGAGGCAAGCTTGTCAGGCGTGGCGCCGCGACGAACTGCTCGTCATCGATATGCAGCGCACCTTCTTTCTCGACTTGTCGACGATGCCTCCGATCACGTACATCTTCGTCGCGTCCAGCTCGGTCAGTACATTCGGCGAGTCCGGCGACAGGTACACGATGTTCTGCTCGCGTATACGCACGCGCACGTGAGTCCCTGCGGCCACTCGGAGGGATTTGCAACAACCCACCACACGCATACGCACACACCTTCGGATCTGTCGTCTCGGCGATCCCGCGACCGTCGTGCCAGTGCACAAGCCACTTGTCCGAGCTGAAGCGCGCAAGCGATCGGCGCAGCGCCTCGCTGCAGTTAAGCAGGTGCAGTTGGAACGGCTGCTGCATGCCCTTCACGGCGCCGTAGCTGAGCTTGAGCTGCTTCGCCAGGCTGTGCACCTCCTTCTCGTTCATAATGGCGTCGAAGCTCAGGTCGACCGCGATGCGCTGCGCGTCGCTCGCCGCTGCTGCACGCTGCATGTTGTCGACTTTTGCGAGTGCGTGAGCTTCCAGGTCGAGCAGGTACTGACGGCGCTGATCTGGAATGCAGGCGACGAGGAAGGGATGATGAGTGCGTTTGTGAGAGAGAGAGTGACACCGTGGCGCGCGGTACACGAACCGACGGTCATGGAGTGCAGCAGCTCGAAGCGCTCCTTCTTCTTGCGCTCGCGCGCCGGCCGCTTGGCTCGCGCAGCCGCAGGCGCCGCCGCCTCCGCATCACCGACCTCGATCGACGCGTCCATCGTCTGCTGCCGATGCCAATCAAAATGTCGTACTTAGTCGAAATGTAGCCATTTCTCTGATGTCTTTCATCCAGCTCAGACCCACCCAAGGCTTGTCGAGAGAGAGAGAAGAAGAAGAGCGATGGAGCAAATAACATGGACTGTGGTGGCTTTATGAGGTGCTGACGACGGCTTGCGCGCTCGAGGAGCTGGCGCTCGAGTCGTCAGGAGTACTCGCTTGCCAGGAGGCTGCAAGCGAGTGCGAGCTTGGATCCCGTCTCCTCTTCCCCTTCCTCTCGCCGCCGATTCGCGGAGTCTGCTCGCCCGGCAGCTTCGTTCGCCGCGAGCTCGCGTCGATCTCCGTTGGAGAGAGAAAGCCCTCAGGAAGCGAGAAGCTCGTGTCGTGTCGGTGGTGTGCTGGTGAGGGTACCTGGGTGTGTCGTCAGTCCGCCGAGCGGAAGACGTGCGAGCTCGACGCCGAGATGGCGCTAGTCGAACTTCTCGTTGAACGGCGTGGGGAAGTCGAAGTCGTAGTCTCCGAGGATGTTCGACTCGCGGTTCTCGGACGCCGTCGTCGACGTCCCGAACATGCCCTTGAGCCCCATCGACGGCAGCTTGATCTCGAGCTCCGCCACGCGCGTCATCGTCTCGGTCAGCAGCAGCATCGCCTCGCCGTACTGCTTCTCCTGATCCGCGAGCCGCGTCAACAGCGTCTTGTTCTGCTCCTCCAGACTCACAATCCGGTGCTGCAGCGCCGCGATCTCCGCCGCCGTGTTCGGGTCGCTCTCGGTCACGCTCATCATGCTCTCGCTGCCGAAGCGATCCGCGGTGCTGCTCGAGCGCGCGCCGAACGGGTGGGCAGTCGAACCGATCGTGGTGTTCGCCATGCGCGGCCGCGTCATCGCGCTGTTCACGCTGTACCGCGCGTTCAGCTGGGGACCCTGCACGGTCGACGGGCGACCGCCCAGGCTCTGCGTCGACGCCGCGCGACTCGTTCGGTTCAGCTGCACGGACGAGCTCACGCTGCTCGAGGTGTTGCGCAGCGAGGAGCCGCGGTCCACACCGCCGTTCCGCGCCGTCGTGACCGTCGTGTTCGTCGTGTTCGAGCTCGCGAGGCTCGGCGCACGCCCTGCAGCAGCCGGCGCCGTGCCGAGCGCCGGTGGCGCGCCGCCGGTGATGTTGGGCATCGGGTCGCTGCGGTAGATGCGGTAGCAGTCACCGCACGCCGACCGCTTCTTCGGGTACTGCGGGAGCATCACCTTGCCCGCCACGTGCTTCTTGCACAGGTACACCGAGCAGCCCTTGCACTGGTACTTCTTGCGGAACACGGAGAACTTCTTGTAGCACACGCCGCAGATGCCGCTGTTGGCGTTCTCGTTGTCGTGGAACGACGGCGCCAGCGGCTGCGTCCGGTGCTGGGTCTCCGTGTGGTGCTGTGGCTGCTGCTGCTGCTGCTGTGGCTCCTGCTGCTGGTACAGCGCGCGGCTCGACCGACGGTGCTCTGCGTCCAGGTCGTCGACCGGGGCGGGCGTCATCAGCCGTGACGGAGCCGTGTTGAACTGGTACTGGTCGAACGACAGGAGCTGCTCGTTGTACACGTCCACGCCACTCGTGTTGGTGTCGTTGCTGGTGCTGTGGCTCGGGCGAGCGCCAGGGCCGCCAGCGGCGCTGTGGGGCACCGGGAACCCGTTCGCGTCGCTCGCGTTCGGGATCGTGATGAACGTCGTGCCCGCCGCGCTGGTGCTCACGGTCGTCGTGTTCCTCCGCCCGCTCGCGGAGAACCCTCGCTGCGCCGGATACTGCGCGCCGAGTTGGTGCTGGTGCTGCTGCTGCGAGGGCCGCGCCATCATCATGCTCTCCCGCAACAGCTGGCTCTGTACGGCGATCTCGCGCTTCGCGGCCTCGAAGTCGTTGTTCGAGGACTCGCGGTCCACCGAGAGGTCGAGGTACTCCTGCTCCGCCCTGCGCAGCACCTCCATGGACTCGGGCGGCAGCAGCACCTCCTGCGCGAGCATCAGCGCCGTCTTGCCGGACGGCGTGGTCTCGAGCAGCGAGCTCGGCCGCGCCTCGCAGAGCATGCGCAGCGTCTCCTGCCCCACGCGCGCGCGCACAGCGATGTGCAGCGGAAGGTACTGCGCGTTGTTGCGCGTGAGCACGCCCTCCGGGGACGCCTTGAGCAGCGCCTGCACGACGCTTGGCGGCGTGTCGTCCTCGGTGCACGCCCAGTGGAGCGGCAGCATGCCGTGGTGGTCCTTGTGGCGCGCGAGCTGCGGCTCCTTCTGCAGGCGCACGACGAGCGTGCCCCACTTGCCCATCTCGGCGAGACGGATGCCCTCCTTGTAGTGCGGCCGCGCCTTGGCGTCGCTCGCCGCCGCGCTGGCGCTCGCCGGTGCGCTGCCGTGGGAGCCCTGCGAGCCGCGCGAGCCGCTGCTGCCCGGCGGATTGGAGCCGCGTGCGTCGTTCTCGTCGTGCTCGTCGTTGTCCTCGTGGTCGCTCGCGTGCAGCCCCGGGGACGACGCCACGGACGACGTCTGCGTGCCAGCGAGCGAGCGGCTCTTCGTGAGCGACGCGCGGCTCTCGAGCAGGATGTTGGAGTCACGCCGCGACGACGGGTACGACGGCCGCAGGTGCTGTGCCTTGCTGGCGGTGGTGGTGCGGGAAGTGGAGGCGGCGGCGGCCGCGGTGCCGATGTCCCGCTGGCCGTCGGCTGCCGGCATCAGGCGAGAAGAGGAGGCGGTGGAGGCGGGCGGGCGGGCGGGCGGTGGCGTCAAGACGGAGCGCGAGCGCTTATGAGCGGCGGGCGAGCGAACGAGCGAGCGATCGATCGAGCGGCGCGTGCGTCGCAGGCGCGCGGGTCGCAGCGGGAGCTCTTGAGCTGGAGTGTTGTTGTCGTGCACGTGCGTAGCGATGCGCGCGGTCGCTGGGTTGGTACGATCGTGTGTTAAGAACGGGTAGATCTGGTATGTACTGCTGGAGGCTCATTCAGTATAAGAGTCGAAAATGCCTGCTGAGATCGAAATCAGGTGATAGGATTATAGAGGTCACGAAGATTGAGAGGAGGTGCCCATCTCCTGCTGCGACTTGTGTTGTCTTGACGAAAGTATCCACATACAACTTGTGAGTCACTCCGAGGATTCGCACTTTGCTTCATGAGTCTCCAGTCTCCAGTGCCTCCAACACCTCCAAGGCTCGAGACTCGGACAGCGATCTGCGAGCCTCGACACCTGCCTCGGCACTTGCGCCAGCGCCGCGGCTGTGAGTAACAGCGCGCGCCTGTATCCATTCCTCTGGCACGAAGTGAGAGATCCTCAAGAGCCTCACGAGCTCCGTCACGTCGGGTGTGTGGAGCTCTTGAGGGACAGGAGACAGCGAACCGGCTCCTCGCGCAGGCGAGCTGAAGTTGCCAGTCCACCCCGGCTCGCGGCGAGCTACATGGTCGCCGCTGATCGTCACCACCTCTCACTTCACATCCCTGCGTCCTACAAGCGAGGCAAACCCGCAAACCCGCTTGGGGGTCTGGAGGCAGTTGCCGCGGTCTACGACTTCACCAGGCGGCGCCGAGGCAGCCACTGTGAACGGGATCGTGCTAGATGGCGGATGCATTTGCTATCTGCTGCCGATGTCTTCGCTTGCTGCGCAATTCCGACGACTCGGACACAGCTCGAGTTCGGGAGCTTGGGTGAGCGATGCTTGTGGAACCTGCTTGCCTCCAGGCCAGCCTGGAGGGGAGTGGCGGCGGCACTCGATACACAACTTGATCAATTCGACAGCGCTCCGCGCCACAGGCAAACAGATCTATAGTTAGATCGCAAAGATGCGATCTATAGTTAGCACGAAGGTCCTAAGGACGAGAAGCAAGAGATCGTCCTTCGCACACGCCGCTGCCGACGACAACAACAACATCGGCAAGCAGCGCTCGAAGGCTCATTTCCAGACCGGAAGCGCGCCTCGCACCAGCAGCAGCAGCAGCAGCAGCAAGCAGCTTTCCCCCCCCAAGCGCACGCGCTCGCTCTCGCATACACGCACGATGAACGACCCGTTCGCGTCGCTCGACCCGATCCAGAAGCCTAAGACCGCCGCGGAGCGCGTGCTCACGGCAGCGCCAGCGTACAACCAACCGCCAGCGGCGCCGGTGGCAGTCGGGTCGTTCGGGGCGGGTGGTGCTCCGGGACACCAACACATGAACATGGGAATGAGCATGGGTATGGCTCCTGGCGCGCCTCCGGCGATGTGTTCCGGCAGCGTGGGCATGATGAACATGAATAGCATGGGTATGGGCGGCGGCGGCATGAACCCGAGCATGGGTATGGGCTTCGGCATGAACGGCATGAACGGCACGAACGGCATGGGCGGCATGAACGGCATGGCTCCCGGAGGCGCACATCCCGGCATGGGCATGGGCATGGGCACGCAGCCTCCGCACAACCCGTTCCAGCAGCACGCGCACCAGCAGCAGGAACCAGTCATGTACGACAACATCAAGAACCTGCTCCAGCAGAAACCCAAGGCTCCCGCGGCGTTCGAAGACACGGCGTCGATGGACTTCCTGGAGAACCTCGGCGGCGGCGGCGGAGGGGGTGCGAAGACCAACAGCGGTAGCGGTGCCTCGTTCCTGAATCCTCAAGTGCGCGCCGCCGAGCCCACCACGGCTGTCATGACTGATCCGTTCGGCGGAGGCTTCAGCAGCTCGCCGACATCGCCGTCCACGAGCGACACGGGACTCAGCATCTTCGAGACCGGCAGTTCCGCGGGGAGGAGCTCGAGCACGCCAGTGTCCCCGGCGTCCAGCGCTGGAGGCGCCAAGTCGAGCGCACTGGCAGCTCGATTGGCGAACGGCCGCCGCAACACCCAAGAGATGCAGCGCTCGCAGCTGCAATTCAACGCGACAGCGTTCACGCAGCCTGGCGGCGCCGCGGGACCGAAGATCTCGCTCAAGGAGATGGTGGGGCAAGCTCCGTCCAAGGCGCCGGCGAGCACCGAGATGTCCCTCGACGAGTTTTCGTCAGGCAGATCGGCTAGCGGCGGCGGCGGGCTTGGGAACTCCGACGATCCGTTTGGCATGAGCTTTGGTTCGAGTAACGGCGCCGCCACCACTCGCACCAGCAGTAGCAGCGCCGTGCACCAGAGCAGCTTTGAGGCGGCGAGCAGCCGGGCGGAATCGGAGCCGCGGCCGGTTGACGACCACGACACCACGCTCTGGTGATCGCTTCTCAGCGAAGAACCAGACATACCAACTATATCTAATGCAGCTCCTTGCAACTTGCATTCGCGTCCGTGACTTGAGGGCACCTTGCAGCTTTTGAACGCGCTCTTCCACCGACACCGACACCAAAATACCATGCGTCGGTTACATGCATGCGTCTCCTCGCCGCCACCGCCGCCGCCGCCGGCGACGTCCCCATTTCTCGAGAGAGGCTACCAAGCACGAGCACGAGCACGACGTCGCCCTACGATCCGCAAGGAACTTGATCCCTACAGCATGAACGACCCGTTCGCGATGCTCGATCCAATGGCCGGCAAGCCCAAGGCGAATGCGTCCAGCTACAGCACGATGCCGGTGAACTACGGGCAGGGGCAAGGATTCCCGCCGCAACCGCAGCCGATGGCGAACCCGTTCGGATCGCCAGCGGGGCAGATGCAGCAGCAGCAGCAACAGCAACCACAACAAGCGATCCCGTTCGGCGGAGGGCTGATGCCCGGCAACAGCAACAAGCTCCCGCAGTATCCCTCGTTCAACAACTTTGGTGGCAGCGCTGCGTTCATGACGCAGCCCGGCCCAGTGCCAACGTTATCCAGTCTTGTGCCACCGCAGTCAATGGCCATCAACCCGTTCATGAACGCTCAGCATCAGCAGCAGCAGCACTTCAGCACGAGTCAGCCTGGCCACAACCCATTCAGCGACTCTGGTGCGAACATGTTCGGAGCCCAGCACGACCCATTTGGCGCGCAGATGAAGACGATGGGGGGCGGCTTTGGCCAGACGCCGCAGCTACTCCGACCACCAGAGCCCACGCCGGCGATGACGATGCCTCCCGCACCGCTGCGCCAGTCCTCGTCAATCATCGTCGACTTCGATCCCTTCAGTCCGCGCGACAACACGCCGCGATCGCCGTTCGACTTCCCGGAGATCCAGGCGGGCGGCAACGGGAGCGCAAGGGACTTGGGTTCGTCCTCAGACTTCTCGGACCGCAGGCGCCAAACGCAAGAAGCGCAGCGGTCGCAGCTCGGGTTCTCGTCTGACTCGTTCAGCGGCTCCACGAGCAGTGGCGGAGCCGTCCCGAAGATCTCGCTTAAGGACGTTGGCGGCCAGTCGCAGTCGCACAGCGCCAACAACGTCAACACCACCCGCGGGCCAAGCAAGTCGCTCGACGACTCGCCGTTCTTCTCGGACAACGACGAAGCGTTCGCGGACCATCACATGTTCGCCAACGTGGACGACGAGAGTGCGGGCAAGAGCGATTGGGGGCAGTTCGCCAAGAGCAAGTCGGCGGCAGCCGGCGCTGGGGACGACGCCGTCCCTGAAGACTGCGGACCGAACGAGTACGATGTGACATTCGAGTCGGGCCGCAAGCTCGGGGTGCTCATGGAGCGCGTCGACATCTGGACGAAGCGCGAAGACAAGCGCCAGGAGGTCGCTGTCGTGAAGCTCGTCGTGGAGAATGGCGCCGCGGATCGGGTCGGCGTCACGGTTGGCAGCTCGGTCGTCGCGATCAACGCGCACAGTGTGGCGAAGGACTCGTACACCGTCGTGCTTGAGATGATCAAGGCAGCGCCGCGACCGATGACCGTGCGCTTCAAGCGCGGAACTGTCAACAAGGACACGACGCAGGGCAGCGTGCTCACGAGAATATCGAGTGCGTCGCCTGCGCGCGTGTGGGGGGTCGGCACGGGCTGACGCGCTGCTAGCATCGCTTACATCTTGTGTTGCTTGTCTGCAGATGGCACCTTCAGCGTCGGGAACCTCACGAAGGGGAACGCGAGCTGGACGGACAAGTACTTTGCGTTCGGCGGGGCCAAGATGGACGTGCTGCAGCTCTTCGTCTCGCGCGCCGCCTACCACGAGGTGCGTGTAACTCGACTGGACTCGAGGTTGGATCGAAGCGCTTTGGCGCTGACTGGTCTTTGCATGTGTCCACCTGCTGTTCGGCGCTCGCAGTGCGTGATCTCGCTGTACGAGAAGCGGCCGGTGCACACGCAGATCCAGTCGTTCCGGCTATGCCGCGACCACAAGATCACGCCAATCAAGAGCAAGATCTACAAGGGCTACGGCAACCTGCACTACTTTTCGCTCAGCGTGCCGTCGCTGCGCTTCATCGCCGCCAAGTTCGCGAGCGAGGACTACGAGACACTCAAGAACCTCTGGTCGAACACGTACGACGCCATCGAGCGCAAGAAGCGCATGGGATACTAGCTTTCCAGCGCCGCGATCGGCGCAGTTGTTGCTGCGCCGACATCGCTATGTCGGCCATTCGTACGCCTCCATATCCCTTCTCGTATGTCTCCTTTCTTCTCGCATTCATTCTTTCGTGAAGGGGTGTCGCGACTCTTCAAGGGCAAGCGCCAACATTAGCTCTACTTCAACCACGAGCCAAGAGCACAGATTCCTAACGCACGTCGGAACGCACACGCGCGCGTCGCCCCTCGCCCCCTGCCATCCCCCGCTGCTCGGACTCGCGCAGACGCCGCCCGCCACCAACTAGGACGTCAGCGTCGAGATCGCCGCCCAAGATGAACCACCTGCTGCAGGTCGCGCGGCGCACCGGCAAGTCGGCGGTCGGCTTCAAGATCCAGCTCGTGATCCACCGCATGAACGCGCACCTGAGCAACTTCAACGGTGCGGAGCTCGTGGCGGTCATGACGCGCCACAAGAAGAAGGCGACGACGAAGAGTGCGCCGTACCAGTCGGCGGCGAAGGAGGTCGTGTGGGGCGACATCCTGCCGTTCTCCTGCACGCTCTACATGGCGAAGACGGGACTCTTCCAGGCCAAGCTCTTCCAGATCCACATCTTCGACACGCGCAACGACCAGAACGTCGCGACGTTCGAGTTCGACCTCGCCGAGCTCGTGCAGAGCGACAAGGACTCGGGCAAGGAGACGATCACGGTCGCGACCTCCAAGTGCCAGGACCCGCGCGCCTCGCTCTCGATCACCGTCATCAGCTCGCGCGTGCTGCACTTTGGCGGCGGCGGCCGCAAGGGCAGCGCCGGATACGGCGACCACGAAGGATCAGAGGTGTCGTTCGACGGCAGCCGCAGTGAGCTGTCCGTGAGCACGATCACATCCGCGACGTCGAGCCACCATCAGCAACCTCACCACGGCAAGGTGCCGGTCAGCACAGCGCGCAAGAGTCCCGATCACGCCAAGGCGAACGTACTCCGCGGCGCATTCCCCGCGGTGCACGAAAACGAGAATGACGAACAAGAGGGAGTTGAGACCTTGGCGGAGTCACCCAAGCAGAACAGCAAGCACCAGGAGCTGGTGCGCACGATCGAGGACTTGGAGAACCAGCTGCGGCTGAGCGAGAGCACCAACGTGCGACTCGAGAAGGCGATCGACGAGAAGGAGCTGAAGATGGAGCGGCTGCGAGCCGAGAACGAGGAGCTCGGTGTCGAGGTGGAGGGGTTGAGAAGCCAGCTCCTGAAGGCAGACACTGGCGCTCGCGCTGGTAGGAGGTCGACCAGCGACGGCTCCGACGGCGTCATGCAGGTGGACTTCATCCAGTACATGTCGCTCAAGGAGGAGAACGACAAGCTGCTGCAGCAACTCGAGGCCGCGAAGGCGGCGAAGAAGTCTGCGGAGTCCCCGTCGAAGCACTCGTCGAGAGCGCCGATGGGCAAGGACGAAGAAGACGCGAACGACGACAGCGACTCGGAGGCGTCATCGGCGAACGAGTACATGGACGCGCAGGAACCGCAGCTGCTGGCGGAGATCAGTGACCTCAAGCACTCCGTCTCGGCGCTCAGCGACCAGCGAGATGAGCTGAACCACGCGATCGCGTCGCTCCAGAGCGATAACAAACAGTTGTGCGGGCAAGTGGAGGATCTCACGGCGCGGATGCTCGTGCTCACGACGGAGATTGAATCGAAGGACGAAGCGCTCGCGCTCGCGAAGGCTGCTGCCGCGTTGCCTCCGCCAGCGCCGGTGAACGAGATCGGCGGTGAGAGCGACAGCGACGAGCAGGAAGCGCGGATGAGCGAAGTGACATGCCAGAACGAGAAGCTCGTGCAGCAACTGGGCCAGCTGGACGGTGTCGTCACAAAGCTCATGACCGAGAGGACGAGTCTGCTTGACAAGCTAGGCCACGCCGAGACTGCGAACGAGCGCGCGCGAGACGACGTCGAGAGTGCGCAGCAGACGATCGCCCAGCTGCGCGAGCAAGTACAGGAGATCTCTGCACAGCTCACGGCCGCGCAACAAGATCTGCTTGACCTCAGACACGGCGAGCTTGCTGCGAGCGTCGCTGCCACTGCCGAGGCGGTCGCTAAGAACAAGGAGCTGTACGACCGCCTGACCGAGTTGAGTCAGCAGAATGACGAGCTCCAGACCCGATTGAACGAGCTGGAGGAGAAACTCACGAGGGCCGAAGCGAGCGGAGAAGCGAGAGAGACAGAGCTGCAGTGTCAGATCCAGGCGCTCAAGCACGAAGCGGAGACACTGCGCGGGGATCTGGAGGAGCTGCGTACGTCCAAGCAGCAAGCAGAGGACGAGCTGCTGGAGCGCACAGCGGCGCTCAAGGACGCGCTGGAGGCTCAACGGCGGCTCGAGATCGGTCACGACGAAGAACGGACGCAGCTGGCGATGAACAACGAGGAGATGCGGGTGCGCGTGGAGCAGACAGCGGTGGAGGCGCAGACGCTGAGCGCCGAGTGGCGCCAGAAGGTGGAGACGCTCGAGCAGGAGAACGACTACTTCCAGCGCGAGCTGATCGACAGCAAGATGAAGCTCGCAGAGCTCACGCAGCAGAACGACGAGTTGGCGGCGCAGAACAAGAAGATGGAGAAGTCGGTCGTGGAGATGAAGATCCACGCGGCGGAGAGAGATCTCAAGGCCGCCAAGAAGAAGTAGCGGGGGACAGCAGCAGGTCCCAGACGGACACTGGAGAGCGCGAACCTCACTGCGCGTCAGAGCAGGTCTCGGACGTGAACACAGCGGGAGGAGAGACGGCGTCGCTCCTACTGGTCTCTGGCAGCCAACGTCACGGTGTTCAACACCACACACGTCCAGCTCTTTGCACAACTCGTACCATTTCTGTTTGCTTTTACAGTAGCTCCTGTGTTTTATCACTATGCGGATCTCAGCCGTCTCGAGCCTCAATTTCAATCTTTTTACCAAAAGAAAAAGAAGGAGCCGACATGGAGGCGGAGGAGGGAGACGCGCACGCCGTCGCCGCGCGCCTGCTGTTCCGCGCGCCGCCGCCCGAATCGCCGGCCACGCCGCCACCGAGCATCGAGCTCTTCGCGCCGCCGAACACGCAGCAGGAGGTGCTCGACGCTGTCGTCGACGACTGCGGCGACGCCGAGGATGCCGAGGGCGACGGCGGCGGCGGCTGCGAGACGCAGCTGAGCGAGAACGCGATCCAAGTGCACGAGCTGCTGGCGGACCTGCTGCAGGTGGAGACCGCGGCGTTGGGGGAGAAGGAGCGCGAAGAGCGCCTGCGCCTGCTGCTGCTGCAGCTGCGCTGCTGCGTACTGGACGACGCGAGCCTCGCGGCGCTTGAGCAGCTCCCGAAGCGCATGTGCGCGTACGAGTTCAAGCCCGGGGACATCGCGTGGAACTGCCGCGTGTGCCAGGTGGACGAGACATGTGTTATGTGCAACGACTGCTTCATCTCGAGCGACCACGACGACCACGAGGTGTTCTTCTACTACACGCAGAGCGGCGGGTGCTGCGACTGCGGCGACACGGAAGCGTGGGCTCCTGAGGGCTTCTGCACAAGCCACAAGGTGCGCCGCGCTGCAGGCTCTGTTGGCGGTGGCGGTGACTCTGGTTGGGAAGCGGGGCTCTCACACGCCGCGGGTGGGGTTGCCGGATTGATGATGCAGGGAGCGCAAGACGCGGACCCGCTCTGCCTACTGCCGCACGACATCCTCGTGAACTCGCGCGAGTGCATCGGCGAGGTGATGCGCTTCGTGCAGCGCGTGCTCGAGGAGGCGCGGCTCGCATATGTCATCGACGCGTTCGGCGTCGAGCGCGTCCGGGAGAAGCTTGCCGGTGCGTCGCCCGACGCGCGCTACGCGGTCATCGTGCACTACAACGAGTACCTGAGCTCGCAGGAGTTCACGATGGCGCTCAGCTCGGCGCACCCGAGCATGCAGGTGGGTGGGTGGGCGGGTCACCGAGCCGACGAGCCGACGAACGGAGTGAACGGGCTTCCAAAGCACTAGCTAACACCTGCGCGTCGATCGTCACTACGCAGTTCCAGATCAAGAAGCTCGAGGAGATCGTGAGCCAGCGGCAGGTCGTCATCCGCGCGAAGGCGAGTCGGGAAGAAGCCGTCGAGACAGCGAGCACGCTGTTCGCGCACGGGATCTTCTCGTCCGTGGTGCCGACCGACTACAAAGCGCGGCTGATGGTGACGACGTCGCTGCTCCACTGGCTTGCGTCGATGGCGAATCTCTCGGACGGGATCTGCCGCTTGGTGTGCGAGCAGGTAGGGAGGGGGCTTGGGTGGTTGAGTTTGTGAGCAGCGCTGTGTGTGGAGAGCTGAGCGGTGGCGTCGTCGCTTGTCCTGCAGTTCATCCAGCAACAAGACAGTGACGGGTTCGAAGCGGCGGATGCCTCGCCGGCATCGCAGTACGCGCTGCTGCGCGCGCTCATCCTCGCGGATTCGTTCCTGCCGAAGAACGGGAGCGACGCGCTGCACAGCCTGCTCATGGCGCTGCTCGCAGACCCAATCTTCAAGAAGGCGTTCGCGATCGCGTTCACACTCTCGTACACGCAGCTGTACCGCGAGCACGTCGCAGGGATCGGGAACGTGACGTCAACGATCCTCACGTTCGGCGTCCAGTTCTTCAACCGCGCGAGCTTCGTGAAGCTCCTCGCGTCCGAGTTCGAGCTGCTGGAGATCGTGACGAGTAGCGCGCTGGAGACGTTGCGGAAGCGACCGAAGCGCGACTTGCTGGAGATCCCGTTCGACGGGGCTTGGGACAGCTTGGCGTGTGTGCTGCATCCGGACAGAGTCAGCGAAGTCAGCATCTGGGATCTGCTTGCTCTCGCGATCAAGCGAATCGACGAGCCCACGCTACAGCACGTGGATCTCGCCGCACTGGAGAGCGAAGCTGTAAACCAGGGGTTGACTGTGCGGAAGCCGAGTGTCTTGTCGCTGTTTCTACACTTACCCGGCGACACGGACGTCCCAGGCAAGTGTGAGCTGGACGTGACTTCGTCCGTGTTTCTCCACCGTCGGTACTTGAACGGTCTGATGGACTTGCGCTACTCGCTCCAGATCGAAGGAGTCTCCGAGGCATTCGTGACAGAGAAGGGCGGATCGAGATATGCCGAGTACTTGCTCTACCTGTCGTACGTTCAAGGCATTGGATCGGAGGTGCGGCGCCGCGGAGACCACGTGGAGACCGAGTCGCGCGCATGGTTGTTTGCGGTCGAGTTCGCGTCGACCGTGTCGGACGTCTTCACGCTCGTGTTGCTGAACGCGTTCAAGGACACCGAAGTGCTGGGCAGGCCGCGATCTCCGAAGGAGCTGCGCGACCTGATCACGAAGATCGCGAAGCCCATCTTCGAAGCGTACTACTTCTGGCTCGCGTGTTCGGGCAAGTACTTCCCCCCGCCAGACTTCATGGTGGGCGACAAGCTGCGTCCCGACCAAGTGGAGACCTCGGTGTCGTGCCACTTCCCGCTCCACCGTACGATCGCACAGCTCGTGCGCACACTGAGCAACTCGCCGCTTGGTCTCGAGCTGCTCTTCGAGTTGTTGCGAGTGCCTGCAGCGAACGTGGAGCAGTCGGTGTGGGTCCACGAACAAGACAGCCCCGTCGGCTTTTGGCACCGCGTGCACCTGATTGAGCCGGTGCTGCAAGCCATCGTGTGGGACGCGCAAGTGCACTCCGGCTTGTGGGTGCGCAACGGGTCGTCGGTGATCAGCCACAGCATGAACTATGGTGAGCCTCCATTCTGCACGCGCTTCCGCGACGTCGATCTGCTGCTGGTGCAGTTCAGCTTCCAGCTCATGCGCGTGGACTGGATGATGTCGACGATCATCACCCGCTTCGACATCGAAGAGTGGTTCGAAGCGGAGCCTCTGGAGAGCAACATCGAGCTGATGGTGACCGAGTGCCTGACGCTGCTGTGCCACTTGGCGTCCGAGCTGCCGCCAAGGGTGTCAGCAGAGGACCCCCTGCGAAGCTTGACGCCGTACTTGCGCCGCGAGATCCTGCAGCGACTGTGTGTGGGTCCGTGTGCGCACAGCGACCTGTCTAAGATCACGACTGAGTTCTTCCTGACACACGAGAACTTGTTCCCAAGCAACTTCTCGGGCGGAACGGTGCTCGACCAGATCCTGAAAGAGCTGTGCGTGCCGTCGTCGAATGCGTCAGCATTGGGTGGGGGTGACGCTGGCGGCGGCAAGTTCCAGTTCCGACTGAAACCGGAGCTGTTCGCGGAGTACAACCCGACGTTCCTGCACTTGTCGCGGAAGCAACACGAATTCGCGCACGAGAACTGGTTCCAGCAGCGCACTCGCTCCTCGAAAGCGCGCGAAGCGCAGCAGGAGGACGGCAGCCCGAACAACACGCACTCGTCGTGGCTCGACTTCCCGATGGTGAATACGTTCCTGCCGTGTCCGAAGGGATTCCGCATCACGCGCGTGGCAATCCTGCACGCGGACGTTCGGAGACTGGTGTACGAGGCGTTCTGGAAGGCGACGAGGGATCCGCAGAGCAGCTTAAGTCTGCTCTCTCGAGCCGTGCACTTGTTCACGTTGCAGTTGTACGTGATTGAGGAAGTGCGGTACGTTGCGTCGATGCCGGTCGGCGTCGACTCGGATAAGGCGTATTTGGAGGAAGCCGGGAAGCTGGTGGAGAGCTTCGTGGAGTGGGTCACGAGCGAGCAGACGAGTGTGTACCACTACGCGGAGTCGCACCCGCCCGTTCTCGACCTTCTTCTGAAGTTGAATCCGTGGTCAGTGTCAAGCGGGGGCGAAGGCATGGTGGCGCTCGACGGCGACCAGAAGCACGAGATCGGCCGCGGAATCGACTGGCTGCTCCACCGACTGGCGCGCATCGACACTGGCTGTCGCGACTTGATTCTCGAACACCAGATGACGCAGAAGGCGTCGAAGGAGGAGGAGGACCGGAAGTTGAAGCTCGCGCAGCGCCGAAAGGAGGCGCAGATGCGCGCGATGATGCAGATGCAGCGCCAGCAAGCAGCCTTCGCCGAGCAAATGAAAGCGATGATGCCGGACGGAGCGCGCGTTGGCGGAGACGATGAAGAGGAGTCAGCGGAGAGTGAAACAACGGACTTGAATGGCTCGTCGTCAGCGGTTGACCCGAGCGGAATGGGTGACATCGACATGGCGAACGAGGAGAGGGCCGCACAAGCCGAAGACATGGTGCTTCCGGAGTGCGCCATGTGCCACTCGGTGGAGTCGGAGGAGAGCTTCATGTGCTTCATCGGCTTCGCGCAGTGCTCGCCCGTGTTCTCGCGTCTCAACGGCGGCAATCAAGGGCGGTTCCTGAGCACGCCGATGGACGAGATGCACGTCGGAGAGGACGTTCCTATCCACGTGCGACTCTGCGGCCACTCGGTGCACCACACATGCTGGAAGTCGTACCACGAGTCGCAGTTCCAACGCGCGATCACGGGTGGCCACCACCGCCACGCGCTGAACGCGGTCGATGTCACGAAGAACGAGTTCCTGTGCCCGCTGTGCAAGTCCATCTCGAACGTCCTGATTCCGTCGACGGCGAACGAAATGAACGACGTCCCGTCGACGCAGGACGACGTGGATATGACGGACTCGTCGCGAGCTGCGGAGACGGACGAGAACCTGCTCAAGTGGCTAACAGCGTACGGCAAAGTCCGTGACGAGAACGACGAGTCCGAGCAGAAGGCGGCGTTTACGAAGAGCAATGCGACTCCAGCTGTCAAGTGGGGAGACAACACGCCACAGAAGCGGTGGCTGGAGCAGGGGTTGTCAACGCTCTGCATGGCGATCCATCGAGTGGCGTGCGGCGCGATGCAACAGTCTCGTCCGGAGCGCTACACGACGTCGGGAAGCAACGCACTCTACCACACGCTGCTGTGCACGTTCTTGAGCGTGCAGGAGAACGAGCAGATCAAACCGGAGCAGCGACTGCTGCAAGCCATGCGCTTCCTGCCGCAGATGCTCGACCAAGTCGCGCGGCCGAACCCAGTCGCGGACACATCTGCGAGCGCGCTGCGGGAGCAGATTTGCCACTTGCTGTACTACGGCGGCTCGGACGTGCTGAGCGATGGGTCGGTTGTCCTGGAGACAGAGCATCCAAGCACGCAGACCCAAACTCGAAAGCAGAGCCAGTGGGGGAAGGTGCGGTCGCCAGCGAAGCCGTTGCTGCTGAACCACCTCGGTAGCATCCTTGCGAAGGGAGTTTTGCTCGCGCGCAACGAGCTGGAGGCTGCATACGTTTGCAGACTGGCGATCTTGGCCCGCGTGGTGCAGACACTCGTGTGGTACGGACTGACGCGGAGCGAAGAGT
The DNA here is from genome assembly GCA_023333865.1 of Globisporangium perplexum. Classification (NCBI taxonomy): domain Eukaryota; phylum Oomycota; class Peronosporomycetes; order Pythiales; family Pythiaceae; genus Globisporangium; species Globisporangium perplexum. Next base: position 39,290 of record JAASFS010000004.1, on the reverse strand, counting down.
TCACGGACGAGATGGCGGAGAGTCTCGAGCACTCGCCGGAGAATGTGGTGTTCTTCATCGAGAGCTTCTTTCCCGACCCAGCGGCTACGAGTGAAGAGGACGCCGCAGAGCAACTCGCGGCATTGCTAACCGAGCTGACAGCACCTTTGGGCGAGACGTTCCCACGTGTCCTGGATCCTGTCGCGAGCAAGAAGACACTACTCAACGTCGTGGCATGCGAGGTGGTGCCGATGGTGCGCGTCGCCGTGTTCCTGCTCATGTCGCGGCGCGCGAACGTGGTGCTGTTGAAGCCGTCGAGCATTACACCGGCCAACGTGCGCGAGCGCGAGTTCTTCGAGATGAGCGTGCTGATACAAGCGAACTCGGGACTCCGAGCTGTCGTCGCACGCTGGGTGGAGCGCTTCCAAGCAGCGTACGGCGAGATGAACGACCCACACGCGATCCTCCAGCAGTGGCTGACGAGTGCGAACGCGGAGAAGCCGGTAGCGAGCCATCTGAACTTGAGTTCCGTGCTGGCGCGCGACCTCCATACGATGCACTCGACGATCTCGCTGTGCGCGTCAGGTGCGAGTCGCACGCGGTACCTGCGTTCGTTGCCGCGGGCGTACGTCAAGTTCTACTCGGAGCTCGCGAAGCGCAAGTGCGAATCGTGCAACCAGTTCCCAGCGCGACCGGCGGTGTGTCTGCTGTGCGGCACGCTGCTGTGCGCTGCGAACACGTGTCCGTCGTTGAAGAACGACAGCGGGTACCGCGAGGAGTCGAACCCAGGCGCGTGCACGGTGCACGCGAAGAAGTGCGGTCGCGGCAGCGGCATGTTCCTGTTGGTGCTCGAAGGCGCAGTGCTGCTCGTGTACTGGAAGCTGTCGGCGTACGTGGGCAGTCTGTACGTGGACGAGTACGGGGAGGAGTTTGGGGAGCGCAACCGGGAGCTGAACAAGGGGCGACCGCTGTACCTGAACCAGGAGCGCCGCGAGCGTCTGCTGCGGCTCTGGCTGCGCCACGAGATCCCGTACGAGGTTGTCAAGATCCAGAACAGCTCGGAGCGTGTGATCCGCAACAGCCACTACTGATCTGGTGGCACTGTTTCCCGGCCGAGGCGAGCAGGTTCGCGCGCGCGATTGTTGCTGGTGAGGAGTACACAGCAGCTGTAGCGGGGCCGAGGAATACAACCGTATAACCATGAGCACTGAGTAAGCGGCGAAGAGAATGCCTTCGATACCTGGTCAACGGGACGAGGTGCTCAGTCGGCACTTGCGCAGCGGCGCTCCTATCACGCCGGAAGAGTAGATGAGAAAGTCAATCGAGAGGTCTCTTGTGCTGCGCTACATGCCTGCGGGTACTTGACGCCGCCGAAAGCTGAGAGCTGAGAGCTGTATCGCTGAGAGCTGTATCGCTGAGAGCTGCAAGCAGAATGTTTCATGTGGAGATTGACATACAAATATCAAGTACGTACTGACCTGGTCCCGTCTATGGCTGTTTGACATTGCGATTTTTGTGAATCGCGTCCCGATCCAGTGCACTCACCCTTCGATTCATGAATGAATTGAAGTGCAATGAGTGAAGTGAAATGTGAGGAGAGCATTCGCCAACGAGCAGCGCCGCAAGCTACCAGACAGCAAGTGCTCCCCCCTCCCTCCTTCTACAAGGCGTCTCGAGGATGTTCGCGCGCGCCGCCCCCGTGAGCGCCGTCGCCAGCCACGCGCGCGCCATGTCTGCGTCGGCCAAGGTCTGGATCAACAAGGACACGCGCGTGATCTGCCAGGGCTTCACCGGCAAGCAGGTGCGTCGCTCGCGGTGACGATTGATGCGCCGAGGTCACGCTGACGCTCAGCCGTGACATACTGTATCCACACACACGCACACACAGGGCACGTTCCACTCGGAGCAGGCGATCGCGTACGGCACCAACATGGTCGGCGGCGTGACCCCGAAGAAGGGCGGCACCACGCACCTCGGGCTCCCGGTGTTCGACACGGTGCTGGAGGCGAAGAAGGCCACGAACGCCGACGCGTCCGTGATCTACGTGCCGCCGCCGTTCTGCGCGCAGGCGATCATCGACGCGATCGAGGCCGAGATCCCGCTCGTGGTGGCGATCACGGAGGGCGTGCCGCAGCAGGACATGGTCAAGGTCAAGTGGCACCTGAACCAGCAGAGCAAGACGCGCCTCATCGGCCCCAACTGCCCGGGGATCATCAAGCCAGGCGAGTGCAAGATGGGCATCATGCCGGGCCACATCCACTCGAAGGGCAAGGTCGGCATCGTGTCGCGCTCGGGCACGCTCACGTACGAGGCCGTGGGGCAGACGACCGCGGTCGGGCTCGGCCAGTCGACGGTCATCGGCATCGGCGGTGACCCGTTCAACGGCACCAACTTCATCGACTGCCTCGAGCGCTTCACGAACGACCCGGAGACCGAGGGCATCATCATGATCGGCGAGATCGGCGGCTCGGCGGAGGAGGAGGCCGCCGAGTGGCTCATCGCGCACGGCGACCCGAACAAGCCGGTGGTGAGCTTCATCGCGGGCATCACGGCGCCGCCTGGCCGCCGCATGGGCCACGCCGGTGCGATCGTGTCGGGCGGCAAGGGCACGGCCGAGAGCAAGTTCGCCGCACTAGAAGCGGCGGGCGTCGCGATCACGCGCTCGCCCGCGCGCCTCGGCGCCACGCTGCTCGAGGAGTTCAAGAAGCGCCAGTAGGCTCTGCACGCCGCATGCTGCACGCCACTCGCTCGTGGTGGGCGGTCCGCCGTCGCCGTTCTCGCACAGAGGTAGGAGCTGGAAGAGGCAATGAAACGATGCTTGACGCCCAGCGCGTTGTTGTGGTCGCTCAGATGCGCACGTCCTCGTACATCCACTTGTCGTCCTGCAGGTCGCGCGCCGTGGAGCGCAGCGCCGCGAGCGTCTCGCTTAGCAATCCTGAGCGCGACCGTTGCATGCGCACGTGAGTCTCAGCGCTCGTGTGAGCGACCGCCAAGCACCAGCTGCTTGCTGCTACTGCACGCACCGCCGCGCAGGTCGCCAGCCGCGTTCTCGTGCGCCTTGCGCTTCTTCTCGAGCAGTATGAGGTTCCGGTAGGCTGTCGCCGCACAGGAGGCTTTTAACTACCAGAGTCTGTGTGCGAGGTGGGAGACACTCGCGCAGGTTGCACGCACTGTTGACGTTCGAGTGCGCGCCTGCCGCCGCCGCCTTCCAGCGCGCCGAGCTCGCGCCTGCAGGCGGCGTCGCCAGCATCGCTGAGGTGTCCATGGCGTTTTTCAGCTCTGGAATGCCCTGACTTTCATCACTATGCGCTTTGAGAAACCAGCTCAACTTGACTTGATTTTACAATGCTCGCTCTCTGTTCGGATAGCTGCCTCCCACTCACCGCTCACATCCGAACGCTGGACGTATAATGACCACCTTCGAGCGTCCACGCGATACTTCGATGACGATGTCTGAGGAGGAGAACGCGGACGACGCAGCCGCCGACGCCACGAGCGCCGCAGCTGGCGCAGCCACCAGCGGCAAGCGCAAGCGCGTCGTGCTCTCGATCATCGACAAGCAGGCGGTGCTGGCGCGACTGGCGGCAGGCGAGACGCCCGCGATGGTCGCCGGCGCCTTCGACATCAGCCGGCAGCAGATCTCCGACATCAAGAAGAACCGCGAGCGCATCCTGGCCATCTGCGCGGACGCGCGCCAAGCCGGCAGTCTGCGCCGCAAGACGCTCACGCCCTCGTCCGAGTTCCACCCGGGCGTCGAGCAGGCGCTCTACCGCTGGCTCGTGCGTCAGCGGCGCCTCGGCCGCGTCGTCTCGTGCGACGCGCTCGCCGCCATGGCTTCCGATCTCTTCCTACAGTTCGCCACCGACACGGAAGGCATCTCCTTCAAGATGGTGGCCAACTGGTTGCGCCACTTCAAGCGTGCGCACGGGCTCAAGGCGCTGAGCGACGACGAGCTCGCTCGCCTGCCCGACCGCTTCGTGCCCGCGATGGACATGGCGCACGGCGCGCCGGGCGGTACCGAGCCGCTCCCACTGCTGCCAGTGTCGGCTCCAGCACCAGCAAGCAGATTGGCAGTGCCAATGCGGCTGCCGACACCTGCGAGCAGCAGCACACCGATCGCCATCGCCGTGGACGACGACATCAGCGGCCTGAGCAGCATGATGGCGCTGCACGCGGCGGCCAACCCGCTCCCGCACCAGCACCTGCACCAGCGCCGCCACCAGGTCCGACCGCAGCACATGCGCGCCGCAGCAGAGTCGTCTCGACACCCGCTCGTGAGCTCCGCGGTGCTCATCCAGGAGATCGCCGCCCAGCTGGCGCACTTTGAACAGGAGATGGCGGCCAAGCTCGACGACTTGGACGCGCGCGTGGAGAAGCTTTGCTTCCTCGTGCTGCCGCCGCGGCTCGCGTAGTGCCGCGGCGGCTCCTGTTAGTGCAGTACGTTTGTTCCTATGTATGCGCGTATGCGTGTGTCTCGCATTCTACGGATGCATGGGACTCAGTCGTGTGCGGCGGCGATCAGCACTCGGAGACGTGGTGGTAGCTGCCTCCAGCTCTGGTTGGCGACGAGAGCGCGGCCGCCGCCGTCGCCACCGGAGCGGCAGCCATCGCGGCGTGCTGCGGCTTCCTCAGCGCGACCACACCGACGCTCCTGACGGCGCTCGGCGTGACCGTCGCGCCGGGCAGCCCGCGCGTCGCAGTCGTGAAGCCAAGCTCGTCGGTTGGGAGCCCAAACTCGCTCATCTTGAGCTCCATGGCGGCCGCGAGCTCCTGGTGCAACCGCGAGACGTTGGCGAGCTCCTTCTCGAGCTCACGCAGGTCGCGCGTCTTGTTCGCCATGATGTCCTCGAGCCGGCCCTTGACGCGGTCGACGATCGCCGGCTCGAGCTTGGCGTGCAGCAGGAGCTCGTTGAGCTCGGCGTCCTTGTGCTCGAGGCGCAGCGTCATGGCGTCCATCTTCTTCTCGAGCAGCAGGTTCTTGAGCCCGGTCTTCTGCTGCACGTCGTAGATGCTCGTCTGGAACTGTGCGCTGAGCTCGCTGTGCTCGCGCTGCACCTGCGCGAAGCGCTGCTGGAGCACCTCGAACTCCCACGCGAGCGTCGCGTGCTGCTGCTCGAGCACGAGTAGCTGCGCCTTGGCACTGCGCAGCTCGAGCCGCTCGTCGTGGTACACGGTGATGCTCTTGCGGAGCTTCTCGACGTCGAGCAACGCGCGCTTGAGCGGCTCGGACATGCGCTTGTTCTCCTGCGAGATCTCGAACATGAGCTTCTCGTCCTGCGCCTCCTTCTTCTTCATCTCACCCACCTCCTCCTTGAGGCTCTTGATCAGGTCGAGGTTGTTGTGCGTGATGTCGTTGTAGTAGTTCTTGATCTCCCCGAACGCCTTCTCGTGCGCGGTCATGAGGTGCGCGATGTGCACGTTCTTCTTCTCCTCGATCGCCTGCGTCTCGCGCTTGCGTCGTGCCTCGAGCTCGTCGCGCGCCGCCTTGCGCTTGCGCTCGAACTTTTGCTGCAGCTCCTTCGCGTGGCGCTCGAACTCCTGCCGCAGTGCCGTGATGCGCCGGTCCTGCTCCTGCTTGAGGCCCTTGAGGTAGTCCTCGTGCGACAGCTCGCTCTCTTTCAGGTCGAACTTGAGCCGCCGCTTGTCCGCCTTGAGCTCGCGCTCGTTGTCGCGGTAGTCGTCCTGCGACAGCTTGAGCGACTTCTCCATCTCTGTCGGCGGCGGCGGTGCACGCGCTGTGAGCGAGGAGGGCGGAGCGCTCTGAGCGCGGCTCCCCCCGTCACGCACCTTTCTTGAGCGCCGTGACGTCGTTCTGGTGCTCGTACAGCAAGTGCTTCACGCGCTGCTTGTACACCTGCGAGGTCGTGGCATGGGCTCAGTACCTCAGTACGCTACGTACCGATCGGTACCGGTACTAGCAACCACCGAGACCTCCGCACCTTGATCTCCACCTGATGCTTCTCCTCGAGGTCCTGGCGCTCGCGCTCCTTGTTGCGCAGCTCAGCCTTGCGGTCCTCGAAGTTCTTCTTCTCGACGATCCAGAAGTAGTTGATCTTCTCGCGCTGCTGCTGGAACTCGTTGAACGCCTGCTCCTCCTTCTTGGTCATCTCGAGCAGCGTTTTGGCCTGCCGCACGAGCTCCACGCGCTCGGCCTCGTTCTCCTTGGACGGGTCGTTCTCGTCCGCGGCGGCGGCCTTCACCTTCTTCGCCCCGCCGCCCTTCTTCTCCTTCTTGCCTTTCTTCGGACCCATGACAGCAGCGGTGGCTTCGGCTTCCTGAAGGCGACGGTGACGACGACGACGACGACGAGAGCGTCTCCGACTGGCCGAACTGGAGCGCGTCCCTTTGCGAACACCTACTATAAAGGGCTCGAGATGGACGAGGTCGAGGTCGAGAAGCGTCTGTCTGGTTACCTGCCTGCCTGACTGCATGGATCGATGGATCGACACGGACTTCATTGAGCAGCTGAACACCTTCGAGCGCCACTAGCCAACTCACAGCAGCTTCTTCGCGGCGATGACGAAGAAGCGCTTGAGGTTGAAGATCGTGCGGCCGTCGCTCGGCTGCTTGGGGTACGCCTGCTTGATGAGCTCGCGGTACTTTTGCTCGAACTGCGTCGCGATCGGCGTCTGCTGCCGCCCGCCGAGCTGCTCGAGGTACGGCCCGAGCGCCGTGGACGACGTGAAGTCCGCGACCGGGTTCTCGCCCGCGATCGGCTGCGAGTAGATGGTCGCCCATATGTCGAGCTCGGCGTCGAGGTCGACAGACTTGAAGAGCTCGTAGAAGAACTCGGGCTCGCGCTCGCAGGTCACCCAGCGCACGTTTGCGACCTGGTCCGAGATCCCGAGCTGCTTGGCGGCCTCCACCATGAGCTGGTGGCTCGGCTGCAGGCGCGTGTCCGGGATCTGGAACGCGAGCACGCCGCCGGGCTTGAGCAGCGAGTAGAGCCGAGGGAGCAGCACCTCCTGGCGTTCGGCACTCACCCACTGGAACGCGGCGTTCGCGTAGATGAGGTCGACCGGACTCTCCGGCGTGTACGTCTCGAAGCTGTCCTGCACGTAGCTGAAGCTGCTCTCGTCGAGCGCAGCGTTCGCGGCGTGGTCGGCGCGAGCCTTCTCCAGCATCGACGCCGACGTGTCGACAAAAGTGACGCGGGCGTTCGGCCACCGCTTGCTGTAGCGAGAGAGCGTTGCATCGACGGTTGTCAGCGCGCACAGGAGTGACCAGTAGAGTGCTAACCTAGCCGCTCGCACACGTACACGAACGCAGACCCCATGTTCCCCGAGCCAGCGCCGAGGTCGACGATCGTCGGTGCGTCGTCGCCGCGCTGCAGCGACTGCAGGTCCGGGACACGCCTGAGCAGCTCGAGCGCCGGACGCAGGCGCAGGTTCTCGAACTTGAGGTACTCGGCGGGACGCCACTCCTGCTCGGCGCTCTCGGGCTTGGGCTGCGCCATGGCTGCGCTAGGTGGCGGTAGTGGACCGATCGCTTGAGCTCTTGGAGGCGGATTGGCAAGTGAGCTCCTGAAGTGGAGTCGAGACCACACCGCCCATTACAAGTGCGCTCCTTGCATCGGCTGGCGCGCCACTCATCCAGGATGCATATGCACAGCAGGAGCGCAAATCAGGTGGCGATCTCCGAGCCTGATGGATGAGTCTGTGAGCGAGGGTGTGCGCGTGAAGCGAGCGCGACGGCTGCTTCGAGCCTCCACGCATCCATCATCACGGGCGAGCGCCAAGGTGCCTCCCGAGGGTTCGTTGGCCTCGGGACTCGTCTACACGGCCGTGTGCGGCTGATTACGCGCACGCATCTCCTCCCGCAGTCATCACTGCGTCCGCGACTGGAAAGACTCTCCCTGATCCATTCACGCGAAGACACACCGAAGGCGACGCGGCGAGCGCGCGGACGCCGTCGGAAGGCGCCTTCCTGCCTGCGCGCTCGCCTCCCGCTAAATACACTGCTTGTCCGTCCCTAGCTCCTCTATCACGTACAGTCGAGCCTCGCAGACGTCTGTCAGTTGTTGCTGCTGTGCTGCTGGGACGACTGACCCACTCGCGCTCGCTCGCTCGCTACTCGATCGTGAACCCGGTCACCTCCATCTGGATCACGAGCGAGAGTGCAATCCGCAGATCTTTCTCCGTCTCGTACCGAGGAAGGTCGATCCTGCACACAGATCCACAAATCGGTCAGCGCACTCTCATAACCCACGCCGCCAGCGTCAGAGCAACCAACGCTCAGAGACCCACGCACCGGTTGAAGCACGTATGGGCTCGAGGGTACAAGCACTCGTCCTTGTTGACGCACTGGATCGCGAACGGGCAGATCCGGCCGTCGTTCATCGTCAGCGCCTTGAACCCCTGCACGGGAACTCGCGCCGAGCCGGTCGTGAACTGCAACAGCCGCGCTTTCTGTTCGTTCGTGAACTCTTCCAGGATGCCCCAGAACCAGCCCGTGATCCGCTCGTCGCGCTCCCCCACGTAGATCGTGTGGTTCTTCCAGTCCACGATGTCGATCTCAGGAATGCCGCACATCAGCAACTCCAGTTCTTGGTGGTCGAAGACAGACAACAGCTCCTTCGGGATCACTGCAAAGAGTCCTTGCACCAGCGACGCGAGCTGGTTCGACACGCTCGTCGCGACGATCCACTTGAACCGGAGATCAATGTACTCGCGCTTGTTCTCCTCTGTCACGGCGATGTTCGCGCCGTTCGGAACCAGCTCGATCACTTTCGACTTGTCCGAAAGCTGGTCCACCGTAACGCTGTTCGTAACACGTGAGGAAGGCAGGTCAAACCTCAACGACACCGGAGCGACATCCACACCCAACAACCACTCAACACAGAGCACCACCACGTACGTGAAATCGAGCGCCAAGGACTCCACGCCGTGGTTGTCGCGCAGCCACTTCAGATTCTTGTACAGATCGTTGTCCACGAACTCGAGGTCCGAGAATGTGATCGGGATGCCCAGGATGTGCTTGCACAGCGGGAGCGCCAGATGCGCGTCGATCAAGATGCCTTCGAACAGGGCTCGTCCAATGAACCGACCGATCGCTTGATAGTACTGCCAATCCAGACGCAACGTTCGATCCGTCAGACACACAACGCGACACGAACATCGACGCCAGCCCGCACACGCACCATCAAGTGGTCGACACTCGCTTCAGCCGATGCAGGATTGATCATCAGCGCGTCGCCGTTCCCGCTCGTGTAAAACAAGCCGGTCGAGTCGTCGAACACTTCCTTCGTCATCAGCGTGAACCACTCGCGCACGAGCCCGCCGGCGTCGACGCCGGGCTCGTTCGCGAACTTGATTCGGAGCGACTGGTGGAGTTGCTCCGGAGTCGCCCACAGCAACTGCTCGCACGAGTTGTGCAGCAGGTTGTCGCGCTCGATCTCCAGCAGCAGGTGGCCGTATTCCCACGGCACTTCCATCGCCGCAGTGTGCTGCACGAACCACGCGTGCTTTTGCTGGAACGGCAGCAGGTGCACGTTCTCCAGCTCTTCCGGTGAGAAGCGCGATGTCTCGGAGCACCGGCTCGCGTTCGCGCCGTCCGGGGCGTCCAGCTCGATGCGACCGGTCGGGTTCCTCGGCGACACGACGATCCGTGACACGACGCCGATCGAGTTCGTGCTGCCAACGGAGCACATGGATTCGCGCAACGACGACGACGACAGACTCCGCAGACTCTTGAGCACCTTGCGGTCCAGATAGTGTTTCTTGCGCACCCACACGAACTGTCCGTCGTCGGTCCGCTGCCGGATCCACTCGTGGCGTCGGCGCGCCGACTGCTGGCGCAGGTTCAGCCCGCTCAGCTTGCGCTGGAAGAACTCCCGACTGATCTTGGACGACGACTTGGCGCCGTGCGCGGCCGCCGCCTTGGTGGAGGCTTTCGCCTTGGAGTTCTCGTCGACGTAGAGCACGTACTTGGCGCTCGAGGAGCTCTTGCTGGTCAGACTCCCAGCCTCGAGCCCCGCTTCTTCCAGTGACCGTCGGTGCTTGTCCACCAACTTGAACGCTGCACACGCTCGCGCACACAGTTAGAGCGACGGCGCTATGCGCCACCCAGAGTGCCGCGCCGCACGTACATCGGTCGGTGCCGCAGAGCATGCACGTCTGGTGCGCGTCGTAGCTCTTGAACGAGCACACCTCGCACTCCCACAAGTGGTTCATCTCCTGGTCGCTGCGCTCACCACACACATTGACAGTCAGCACCGCGTGTCGCCCGCGAGAAGTGAGTGGCGGCAGTTCGCGCGCACCTGGCGATCACGTCCTGGCGCAGCATCGTCTCCGGCAGCGCGTGCTGGCGCAGGAAGCCCGCCTCCATCTTGTGCTTGAAGAAGATGTTGTAAATCAGGCACGTAAGCATCATGGCGCCGATGACGAAGTAGAACATGAAGTTGTAGCCCTCGGACGCGCCGGCCGCCAGCCGCCGCAGTTGCCGCTGCTGCTGTTGCTGGTTCGGCAGCTCGTCGAGCTGCTCAGCGCTCGCGAATGCGACCAACAACAGCAACGGGAATAGCGCCGCCCGCGGCCGCATGGACGCTGCCGCTGCCGCTGCCGCCCGCATCCGCGTTCGTTCGTTCCGTCGGCGCGCAGACGCTGCTGGTGTCGCACAGCGATCCGCACCGCGCCGTCGCCGTCGTCGGCAGCTTGCTAATGAAGCCTGGAACCGCTTTTTTCCTTCTTTCCGCCCAGCCGCATGCGGAGCATACTGAAAGCAAGTCAAAGTGGTATAAAGCCGGTTTACAGTGTGGGAAAGATCGTACTTACCAGTGTATCGCACGGTACGAAACATGCTTCCAATACAGCGCTGTCGTCTGACATCACCTCTGGACGCTAAAGAAGATGCCCGATCGCGACAATGCCGACAGCGCCGCTGATGCCGTACTGCGCGGCGGCAGCGGCAGCAGCTGGCTCGATGCGGCGCTGCAGGTGCTCGCGCCCAACAGCCTGCAGTTCAACGAACACGAGTTCCAGCGGTGCGCGCTTCTGCCGGAGCTCGTCGTCCCTTGGAACGGAGCTCCTCACGGCTGAAGGTCTCCCACCCGTTGCGCTGCTCTCTGTGCAGTTCGCCCAAGGAAGCGCAGGATGCAGCGCGCGAGGCGACAAAGCTCGTCCAGCCAGGTGCGAGAGTCGCACTATCTAATACCACAGCAGAACTCGTGTGGTACGCTCACACCTGCGAGGCGGCGGCGTTTGGTGGCGCGCAGGCGATCTGATCTTCATCACCACCAGCGGCTTCGTCTTCTCCATGGGGAGATACCTGACGGCGAATGACTACGACCACGTGGTGCGAGTTGGAAGGGGAGGGGCGAGTGTGTTGCGTATCGCTGACTTCCGGGGATGCCTCTTGCGCTCGGATCTGAAGGTGGTGGTGCTGGACGAGAAGCACGTGCTGAACGTCGGCATGCCGTCTGCGCGCCTGATGCCACTCGAGCGGCTGCTCCTTCCGCAGCGACAGCCCGTTGTGCGTAGCAGTAGCAGCAATAGGAGGAGCTAGTGCGATGCTTTGTGTGACGTTGTGTATGGCTGCTGCTGCTTACCGCCCAGGTACTGCGCGTGCCGATGGCCGACGCAGAGCGCGAGAAGTTCCTCCGGTGCGCGCGCGAGCTCGTGGGCCGCAAATACGACGTGGTGAGGTACGCGGCTTCCTTGTGAGCCTGCGGTTGCCCGGGTTGGATCCGACTGGACCGGGCGCTGCCTCTGATCCCTTGGTGGCCTACGTGTCGACAGATACTACCAGCTTGTGCTTCGCTTGACGCTGAAGAACCTGGCTGGGTCAATGCCGCTGCGCAAGCTGCCGATGGAAGTGACTTCCGACGAGTGGATCTGCACCGACTCGATCATGTGCGTTGGTCGCTTCTTTTTCAGCTCCTGGTGATCATCGTGAGTCGACGCTCACGAACAGCGATGGGGATGCTGGACGGAGTGCCAGGGTTCTGCTCGCCGGCTGCAGCCAGCGGTTCCGAGAAGCGCTGATCAAAGCGAGGCAGCAGAACCAGTTAGGTGCGTCGGCGCTCATCTGTCGTTGTGGCGAATGTGTTGTCATCGTGCTGACTTGTGCGATGCACGCGTGGTCGGTAGATTTGTTCGCGTTCGGCAGCGCGTCGCTCTCGGACTTCTCGCGCATCCGGCAAGCGGAGCCGGAAGTGCTCTCCCGCGTCGCGCTGCCGCTCGTCGACTACACGCTGCAGCCGCAGAAGCGGCCGTGGCGAGCGTACATGTCGGAGCTGCTCCGGCTGCTCGCGAACGTGCAAGCCGGGAAGGTGAAATGGCCGCAGGTCGACGGCGGCGTGTTCCCGAAGCTACATGCGCTCTCAGACCGACTACCACCGACCACATGGTCCTTGCAGGAGAAAGCGAAGGTGGCGGGCTACGCGATGGTCCTGCTGCTCGTGCTGCGGCGCGGGGTGTCAGTGGCGCGGATCCTGACGCGTGTGCTGCAGCTGGTGCTGCTCCGGTACTGCGCGCAGCAGCTCTTGCAGCATCTCGACAAGCACGCGGTCGCCAGGTCCGTGCTCTCCAAGTTGTAAGAGCCGCTCGAGGAGCAGGGACAAGAAGGTATGCTGCCGAAGTTGTGAACCACCACCACCCCAGGACAACGTGCACTTTGATTCGTACTTAGTCGGGAGAGGTCCAATCGCTTGCTTCAAGCTCGGCACCACTTCCAGAGGCTCCACCAGCTCAGCAGCACCAGCAACTCCAGCTTCAGCACCGACCGACGACCTCGCGATGACGGGCGACGTGACCGAAGCCGCGAAGCGCGCGGGCGGCGTGGCCAAGGGCGGCGTCTGCCTGCTCGTGATTGACCAGCAGGTGGACTTCCACCCGGGCGGCTCGCTCGCGATCCCGACCGCGAACGAGGACGCGGCGCGCATCGCAGCGTTCATCGAGCGCCACGGCGCGCACCTGGCGCAGCTCGTCTTCACGCTTGACTCGCACCAGCGCTACCACATTGCGCACGGCGTGTTCTGGGAGGACGCGCAGGGCGAGTCGCCGGCGCCTTTCACGCTCATCTCGAGCCAGGACGTGGTCGCCGGTGTGTGGAAGCCGCGCGACCCGCAGCTGCACGAGTATGTGCTCGCGTACACGCAATCGCTCGAGAAGAGCGGCAAGTTCATGCTCTGTATCTGGCCCGAGCACTGCGTGATCGGCACGCCCGGCCACAACCTCGTCGAGGACGTGCGCAGCGCGGCGCTCGAGTGGACCAAGCGCTCGCTCAAGCAGATCCAGTACGTGATGAAGGGCAGCAACTCGTTCACGGAGCACTACTCGGCGCTGCGCGCAGAGTTCGAGCTGCCGTACGACCCAGCGACGAGGTGCGTTCGCAGGCTCCTTGGTGGCGACTGATGTGGCGACCGTGGTGGATGAGGGCGAGTTGTGCAGCACTGACCAACCGTGCTACTCTCTTGCGATGACGCGGCTTCGGCAGCCTGAACGCGAGCCTCATTAACGTGCTCATGCACGCGGACAAGGTGGTGATCTGCGGCGAGGCGCTCTCGCACTGCGTGAACTACACGGTGCGCGACCTCGTGGCTGCGTGGCCAGCGGAGCGCATCCAGGACCTGGTGCTGCTGACGGACTGCGCGTCGTCCGTTCCCGGTTTCGAGGCGAGCGGCCAGGTACGCGATTCTGGCGCTTTGCTAGTGCACGTTGCGATGCTTCCAGCTCGAGACGAGGAGTTCACTCGTTGCTTCATCGTCGTGGTGCTTGCAGGAGTTCCTGGACGACATGGCGAAGAAGGGACTCACGCTCACGACGTCTGCGGAGTTTGGGATCTGAGCACCGCTGTCCGTGTCACGATGGCTCTCAACACCGTCTGAAGGCGTCTCGGCGCTGTCTTGGCGATGTTTCGGCGCTGTCTTGGCGATGTCTTGGACAGTGAAGGTGCCCATGAAGGTGTCGTGATTTCATCAAAATCTCGATATTTCAGCAAAAAACGCACTTGTCCGCTTCTGATTGGCTGTTTCAAAATGCGAAACTGCTCCGATTTAAGCGCGCTTAAACAGAGAATGTCACCTGCTTTCGTTCGCTTCAACTCGCACATAGCTGCGAGCACGTGTGTGGGCGTGAACGCGGGAGGGAGAATGCGTGCTTGTTTCGTGCGTGCTCGCAGCGCAGCAGTCGGTGCTGGCCACGCGCTCGCTTCGCCAGTGTCCGAGATACGTGCGAGCACAGTGCGTATCAGGGAGTCCGTAGAGGGAGGAGGGGGGAGTTAGAGGTCGATTCGAAGCGCGCTTAAATTTTTCCGATCTTTGCAGCCAAATAAAACCTCGTCTCCAATCGAAAAAACCTCACGCGAGCCAGCCGCCTCCCCCCCTTCTTCGCAGTCGCGAAGACGCAGAGCACGCAGCAGCACGCACAGTACGACGGCGCGCGAGCGAGTGGGTGTGTGGGACCAGCCGCCGCCCTCACCTTCCTGACTACGAGAGCCGCCTGCAGTAGCACCACCGCAGCGGCAGCAGCAGCAGCAGCGAGAGAAGAAGAAGAAGCCAATCCACCATGGCGCAAGATCTCCCGATCACCTTCGGGGAAGTCCTCAACGTACGTCGCCAGTGATAGGCTGCTGTGATGCGGGTGCTGCATGTTATGTGCTTAGTGCGTACATGTGTGAGGGAGGAGGGGGGGAAGGGGGAGAGAAAGAGAGATATCCCTTCCTCCCCTCCCCTCCCCTCCCTCCCCCAACCTTGTGTGGCAGCCAAGCATCTAACGCAGCTCGTGTCTGGACGGCCGACAGTTGGGGGCGCTGGGAGTGAACCCGGACTATGTGAAGTTCGGCACGACGACGATGGAGTCGGACAAGTTCGTGTGCGTGTGCGAGCAAGTGAACGGGCAGGCGAGCGTGGTGATCGTGGACCTGTCGGCGGGCAATAGCGTGCAGCGCCGCCCGATCAACGCGGAGGCGGCGATCATGAACCCCGTGAGCAAGGTGATCGCGCTGCGGTCCGAGAACCAGCTGCAGATCTTCAACATGGAGCTTCGCGCGAAGATGAAGTCGCACCTGATGAACGAGCCGGTGGTGTTCTGGCGCTGGATCTCGGTCAACCTGATCGCGCTCGTGACCGGCTCGGCGGTGTACCACTGGAGCATCGAGGGCGACTCGCCGCCGACGAAGGTGTTCGACCGCCACACGAACCTCGGCGCAGGGACGCAGATCATCAGCTACGAGGCGTCGGCGGACAACAACTGGATGCTCCTGGTGGGGATCTCGCAGGGCGAGGGCGGCCGCATCGTGGGCAACATGCAGCTGTACTCGATGGAGAAGAAGGTGAGCCAGGTGCTGCAGGGTCACGCGGGTGCGTTCGCGGAGATGACGCCGCCGGGCCGCACGGACAAGGGTCAGGTGCTCGTGTTCGCCGGCACGAAGGGCGACACGCCGCAGCAGCTGTTCATCATGGAGGTCGGGCGTGACCGCGACGCGCCGGGCGGCGTGTTCCGCCTGCCGCCGTCCAACATCCCGTTCGCCGCAGACGCGCAGAACGACTTCCCAGTGTCGATGCTCGTGAGCCCAACCGACGACGTTATTTATATGATCACCAAGATGGGCTACCTCTTCCTGTTCGACGCGCACACGGGCAAGCCGCTGTACCGCGCGCGCGTGTCGCAGGACACGACGTTCGTGACGACGCTCGAGTCCAAGTCGAAGGGCATGCTCGGCATCACGCGTCGCGGCCAGCTGCTGCACTTCGCCATCAACCGCACGAAGCTCGTGCCGTACGTGGTGAACACGCTGCGCGACTCGCAGCTGGCGCTGGCGCTGGCGACGCGTCTGGATCTGCCTGGCGCGGAGGAGCTGTACTTCACGGAGTTCAACCGCCTGATGTCCGTGAACGATATCCAGGGAGCTGCTCGTCTCGCGGCGGCGTCTCCGCAGGGTGCGCTGCGCACTCCACAGACGATCCAGCGCTTCCAGCAGATGCCTGCGCAGCCTGGCCAGCCGCAGCCGATCCTCCAGTACTTCAGCGTGCTGCTCGAGAAGGGGACGCTGAACAAGATGGAGTCGATCGAGCTGGCGCGTCCGGTGCTGATGCAGGGCCGCGGTCAGCTGCTCCAGAAGTGGCTCGCGGAAGACAAGCTCGAGTGCTCGGAGGAGCTCGGCGACCTCGTCGCGCAGTCGGACACGACGATGGCGCTGTCAGTGTACCTGCGCGCGCAGGTCCCGGAGAAGGTGATCAACTGCTTTGTGCAGCGTGGCGAGTTCGACAAGATCGTCGCGTACGCTGTGCAGACGAACTTCCGCTGCGACTACACGTTCATGCTGCAGAACCTGGTGCGCGCGAACCCGCAAGGCGCGCTGGACTTTGCGCAGAAGCTCGCGGTTGCCGACAACGGCCCGCTGGTGGACGTGAACTCGGTGGTGGACATCTTCATGCAAGTGAACCGTATCCAGGAGACGACCGCGTTCCTCCTGGAGGCTCTGAAGAACAACCGTCCGGAGGAGGGGTACCTGCAGACGCGTCTGCTCGAGATCAACCTGCTCGGCGGCTCGCCGCAGGTGGCTGACGCGATCCTGTCGAACAACATGTTCTCGCACTACGACAAGCCGCGCATCGCCGCGCTGTGCGAGAAGGCGGGTCTGTTCCAGCGCGCGCTGGAGCACTACACGGAGTTGGCGGATCTGAAGCGCGTGGTCGTGAACACGCAGGCGATCAACCACGAGTTCATCGTGACGTTCTTTGGGACGCTGACGAGCGAGGTGTCGATGGAGCTGATCAACGCGCTTCTGGCGAACAACATGCGCCAGAACCTGCAGATCGTGGTTCAGGTGGCGACGAAGTACGCGGAGCAGCTCGGTGGGAAGGAGCTGATTGATGTGTTCGAGAAGTTCAAGTCGTTCGACGGTCTGTACTACTTCCTGGGCTCGATCGTGAACTTTTCGCAGGACCCGGACGTGCACTTCAAGTACATTGAAGCCGCGACGAAGATGGGTCAGTTCAAGGAGGTGGAGCGCGTGTGCCGTGATTCTTCGGTGTACGACGCGGTTCGCGTGAAGGAGTTTTTGAAGGAATCGAAGCTGCAGGACCCTCGTCCGCTGATCCACGTGTGCGACCGCTACGACTTCGTGGAGGAGCTGACGCAGTACCTGTACTCGAACAACCTGCTCAAGTACATCGAGGTGTACGTGACGAAGGTGAGCCCGCAGAAGACGCCGATTGTGGTGGGCAAGCTTCTGGACCTGGACTGCAACGAGGACTACATCAAGAACCTGCTGAACCAGATTCCGCAGTGCCCGGTGGACGACCTGGTGGACCAGGTGGAGAAGCGCAACCGTCTCCGTCTGCTGCAGCCGTGGCTGGAGACACGTGTGTCCCAGGGCAACACGGAGACTGCGACGCACAACGCGATCGGTAAGATCTACATCACGCTGAACCGCGAGCCGCAGCAGTTCCTGATCAACAACCAGTTCTACGACTCGCGCGTGGTGGGCGTGTTCTGCGAGAAGCTGGACCCGGCGCTTGCGTTCCTCGCGTACCGCCGCGCTGGCGGTGCGTGCGACGAGGATCTCATCCGCGTGACGACGGAGAACGGCCTGTTCAAGGACTTGGCGCGCTACCTCGTTGAGCGCCAGGACCTGGACCTGTGGGGCAAGGTTCTTGTGAAGCAGGAAGAGGGTGAGGTGGAGTCGCCGAACCGTCGCGCTTTGATCGACCAGGTTGTGCAGACCGCTCTTCCGGAGACGAAGAACCCGGACGAGGTATCGACTACGGTGCGCGCGTTCATGAACGCGGAGCTCCCGAACGAGCTGATCGAGCTGCTCGAGCGCATCGTTCTCCAAGGAACGGACTTTTCGAACAACCGCAACCTTCAGAACCTGTTGATCTTGACGGCGATCAAGGCTGGCAAGGAGAAGGTGATGGACTACGTGAACCGCTTGGACAACTTTGACGGTCCGGACATCGCCCGCATCGCGGTTGGCGAGCAGTACCAGCTGTACGAGGAGGCGTTCGTGATCTACAAGAAGACGAAGCACAACGTGGATGCGATTGCGGTGCTGTTGGACAACATCAACGACTTGGAGCGCGCGTACGAGTTCGCGGACCGCTGCAATGAGTCGGAGGTGTGGTCGAAGCTCGCGAAGTCGCAGCTCGACCGCAACCTGGTGCACGACTCGTTGTCTGCGTTCATCAAGGCGAACGATGCCAGCGCTTACGTTGATGTGATCGCGGCGGCGGAGCGTGCGAACGACTACGGCGAGCTGATCCCGTACCTCAAGATGGCGCGCAACACGGTGAAGGAGCAGTACCTGGACACGTCGCTGATTTACGCGTACGCAAAGTGCGAGAAGTACTCGGACTTGGAGGAGTTCATCTCGGCTCCGAACGTGGCTCAGATCCAGAACATCGGCGAGCGCTGCTACGACGAGGGCATGTACAATGCTGCGAAGCTGCTGTTCATGAACATCAACAACAACGCCAAGCTCGCGATCTGTTACGTGCGTCTGAACAAGTTCCGGGAAGCCGTGGATGCCGCGACGAAGGCGAACTCGGTGGGTACGTGGAAGGAGGTGAACTACGCGTGCGTGGACGTGGGCGAGTTCCGTCTCGCCGGCTTGTGTGGTCTTCACATCATGGTGCACCCGGACCACCTGGAGGAGCTGATCCTGCACTACGAGCGCCGTGGTCACTCGACGGAACTTCTGAAGCTGATGGAGCAGGGTCTCGGACTGGAGGGTGCCCACGCTGGTATCTTCACGGAGCTCGCGATTCTGTACTCGAAGTACCTCCCGTCGAAGCTCATGGAGCACATCAAGATCTTCCACACGCGCATGAACGTGTCGAAGGTGCTGCGCGCGTGCGAGAAGGGTCTGCACTGGGACCACGCGGTGTACCTGTACAAGGAGGACGGTCAGTTCGACAACGCGGTACGCACAATGGTGGACCACCCGGTAGCGTTCTCGCACGACCTGTTCCTGGACTGCATCCAGAAGGTCCGCAACCAGGAGATCCACTACAAGGCGATCAACTTCTACCTCGAGCAGCACCCGCTGGAGCTGACGCGCCTGCTGCAAGTGCTGACGCCGAACCTGGACCACGCCCGCGTGGTGCACCAGCTCCGCAAGACGAGCAACCTTCCGCTGGTTGTGGAGTACCTGAAGGACGTCCAGAAGGAGAACTTGTCGGCTGTGAACGAAGCACTGAACGAGATCCTGGTGGACGACGAGGACTACGCGAGCCTGCGCGACTCGATCGACTCGTACGACAACTTCGACCAGATCACGCTTGCGCAGAAGCTGGAGAAGCACGAGCTGCTGGAGTTCCGCCGCATCGCCGCGTACCTGTACCGCAAGAACAAGCGCTACCCGCAGTCTGTGAAGCTGTCGAAGGCGGACAAGATGTACAAGGACTGCATCGACTGCGCGTCGGATTCGGACGACCCGGAGCTCGCGGAGGACATCCTGCGCTTCTTCGTGTCGGTGCACGACAAGGAGTGCTTCGCGGCGACGCTGTTCACGTGCTACAAGCTGATCAAGCCGGACATCGCGCTCGAACTGGCGTGGCGCAACGGCTACGTGGACTTTGTGATGCCGTACATGATCCAGTTCGTGAAGAACCTGAACGAGAAGGTGAAGACGCTGGACGAGCGGACTCGCGTGAAGCAGGAGGCTACGGCGGAATCGGCTCCTCTCGACGCCGGGTACGGCATGGGTGGCGGTCTGCAGCCGATGATGGCGATCGCTGCGACGGCGTACAACCCGGCGGACCCGTCTGCGCAGTACGGCATGGGCATGAACCCGGGCATGGGCATGAACCAGGGGTACGCGCAGCCGGGCATGGGCATGAGCCAGGGCTACGCGCAGCCGCCGATGGGCATGGGTGGCATGAACCCGTACGGCGGTGGTGGCGGCGGCTACCAGTACTAAATTGCGGTGGCGGCGGAAGAGGAGACGGGCGGAAGTAGCGTCTTCGGTCGGCGCTGTGGCGCCGCCGCCGCCGGTGGCGCGCGGCCATCGCCGGCTCTCGGCTGCTGGGTGGCGTAGTGAGCAGCGCGCGCATCGTTCGTTTGGGCTCGGGAAGCACGGCGGCGGCGGCGAGCGGATCTCTCGGTGTCTTAGATTCATTCGTCCGCGCGAATCTCGTCGTCGCCTGCTTCGCAAGAACAGACGCTGTATGTTTCCCCTTTGATCGGTCTTGAGGTGTTTGTACGCTCGCTATCGCTTTTCACTGTTGCTGCTACCCAGTACCAACTCGAGGAGTGCGTTGAGAGCACCTCCCATCGACTTTCTTCACTATAGCGTTTCGCTGTTCCAAGAACTTGCAGCTGGAGCCGTTCGCTTGGCACCAGCACCAGCATGCAGAGTGCCACCGACGCGCTCGACCGCGGCGTGCAGCTGCTCTTCTCGGCGGCCGCGCGGCCGCCGCCGCCGCTTCAACCCGGGCTCGCCAGTCGCGTGCCGCCGCCGCCGCCCAGGCACCCGCTCTGCGAGTGTCTGGCGCTGCAGCCGCCGCCGCCCGACTGGCGCTCGCTGCGGCGCCTCCCGGTGCTCAAGCGCCACGTGCTCGGGCGCTGGCGCGAGCGCTGCGAGCAGTTCGAGCGCGGCCACCGCCGGCGTCAGCAGCAGCAGCAGCGCGCGCCCGACACGCCCGCGGCGGCGCAATCGGCGGCGTTCGCGCGGCGCCGCGCGCTGGTGGCGCAGAGCGTGCGGCTGCTCTGCGTGCGGCTGCTGCAGTGCCGGCTGCTGCACGTGCGCGAGGCGGCGTTCGTGCAGCTGCTGGTGGCGCAGACGCTCGCGCGTGGCCTCGGCGACGCGCTCTTGCTGCCGACGCGACGAAGCGGAGCGGACACCCTCGAGCTGCCGCTGCGCGCGCGCCTGCTGCTGCTCCGAGAGGTTCTGCTGCAGGTGACGGCGCGGCGCACGCGCGCGTCCGAAGACAGCGAAGCAGCAGCCGAGCTGGTGGCGAGCCAGCGGCTGGTGGAGGACGTGTGCGCGAGCCTGCAGGAAGAAGTGCTTGGGGCGATGGCGAAGCCGAGAGGCGTGACTCGGAGCGCGGAGCTGCGTCGGGGAGGAGCAGCAGCGAGCGGACACGGGGCTGCACCGGGCGCGAACGCGGCGGAGACAGCAGCAGAAGAATGCGCGTTCTGCCGGTCGGAGGCGCTGTACTCGACTGGAGATTCGGTGCTGAACGCGTCGGTGCGAGCGACTCCGTGGATCGAGCTGCAAGCGCTGGTGGCGACGATTCGAGGCATCCTGGACGGCAGTGATGCCAACGCACGCAGCCAGGAAGTAGTGGTGTGGCACGCCAGCAGCTGCAGCAAGGCAGCGGTGGCGCTTGCTGCGCTGCGTAACCTGCTGTCGCGCGCGGACGTCGCGGCGCGGCTCGCGACTCGGGCAAGTGCGCGGTCGGCGACTACGGAGCTTGGAGGTGCCGAACGGCTCGGGTGTGATCCGGAGCAGGTTTGGCGCATGCCGATGGCAAGTTATGAGCAGATCTGCTGGAGCACCGTGGCAGCGACAGCTCGAGACGCCGCGACGGAAGTCAACCTGGGTCTGTGGGAGATCGTGTGGAAGAAGGAGGTGCAGCGTCTGCAGCCGACGCGAGAGATCCTCGCGGACGAGATCATCTGGCACTGCGCCACAGCGGACTGCTTCGCGCGCGTTCGGACTGTAGTTGGCAGCCGGTTGTTCAGCGCGACGCTGCCAGGGTATCGAGTCGTGTGTCGCGTTCTGCAAGCGCTCCAAGTCAACTACTTCAGCGCGATCCTTCTGTTCCAGAAAGCGGTGCTGGGAACCGTGAGTGGTCTTCGACGACAGCACTCAGCGCTACGAGCGTCAAAGGAGACGACACGGACGTCAACGATGGCGATGTGTCAAGAGTACCTCACGCAGCTACTGAGCAGCTCTGAGCTCGAGCAAGACCGGTCTCGCAACGATTACGGTGCTACCGTCGCCTCTTTCGTTAGCGTGGTACCGAAGAGCTTGGCCCCGGCAAACGGTGAGCAACTCGCCGGGCTCTTTCATGCGCTCTACACTATCTTTGCTGACACGCTGTGTCGTGATGGTGGTGCGGGCGGTGGCTCGGCGAGGCAGTCGTGGTGCAGACAATGGGATCGTCTGCTGCGCTGCTATGCTGTTCACCGTTCGCATAGCGAGCAAAATGCGTCCCGTTCGGTCGGTATGCGGTGCGTGGAAGGGCTCGCGCTGTGCTGCAGCGAGGGAGTCAATCTTCTCCGGACCCAAGACGTGGGCAACGATGCTTTCCAGCGCTCGTTCGCGCAGTATACACAGAGCATCGTTCGGAGTATCGTCGCGGAGAACGGTCGAGCGATCTCCAGTAACGATGGACAATGGCACGAGCTGCTCGTGCACTCAAGCGCAGATGTCGACGGAGTCAAGGTGTTCGTCTCGTCCATTGTTGGGAGCTTCGGGTCGCGCTGGACCAGCGAGTTGGTGTTCCAGTTGATGAGGAGCCAATTCCATTACCGTGACAGAGCAAGAGGCGTCGAGATGGGTCTGCAGCACCAGCGAGGCTTGAACCAGCTCTTCTTTCCGGCGCTCGCGGCTCTCGTTCAAGCAACGCGCCTGCAAGAGGAGGCTGCGACTGTCGCCGAGTCCGTGGAGCGAGACATGGAGGAAGACTGCTTCTTCGCGATCGTCGCGCTTGCAGCAGATATGATGAAGACTGCGCTCGGTACCCAGACTGCCGTGACAACAGTCCTCCGGTTCTGCACGGACTGGGACGCGTTTCAGCGAGGAGCAACACCAGGTGGTAGCTGGGGACTCGAGCGAAGAGAGCAGGGATGGGGCCGCAGCAGCTTTCCGAGGCTGCAGCTTTTCGTGGACGTCTTGGAGATCTACGAGTCCGACAACGCGCTGGCGAGCGAAAGCGACGACGTGCTGGTGTTTATCGGCGACGTGCTCCAGAACGCGACGAACTGGCCACCTGCACTCGAGGGCCGGCTGTTCCGATTGCTCACGGGCATCAAGAGTCGGGTGGAGAACCGAGAGAACCCGAAGCATCTTCGCGACGAGAGCGACGAATCCCGACAAACGCAATCAAGTGAGCTTGATGTGGTTGGAGCGAAGAGCCCCGGGCCGATCTCGCACGCGAACGATGCGATCGCCGCTCTCATCCGCCAGTTACTCACTGGGTCAGTCATTCACGTTCGAGAAGCAGTGGAGTGCATGAAGAACGACACAGCCACTCTCGCTGAGCTCATTCAGCACGTGCTGCGATGGGCGGATCTCATGCAGTCGAGTGACGCTGCGTTTGGGAAAGAGACAAAGTTGGGCTTCGCGATGCTCTGCAGTCGCCTCTTGTGCTGGCTGCCCGATGAGAGTGTTTATGTGATTCGGCAAGTGGTCACGCCACTCGACCAGGGAACCGTCGAGATGCTGGCGGCGTTTGGCGAACTCCACTACAGCGACGGCAGCGAGGACGTCAGCGAGCAGCTTCCTGGCGCTGTAAACCCGGTATCATCAGTCACCGGAGGTTCAAGTGTCCGGATCGAGCTTCTCATCCGTTCGTTCGTCGCTTCGAGCGTCGTGCCCGACTTGTGTGAGCTGACAGACGCGATGACGAATGCGATCATCGGATGCACGTCCACTGCCGCGCGTGATGCGCTGATGAAGCTGCTGCAGCGGATTTCCGGCTCACTGCTCATCGAGGTCGCGATCGAGACGCTGCGTCTGAGCCTGAGCACCGAGTGTCTGCAGTACGTGGAACACAGCGGCGCACCCGTGCTTCACCAAAGCGAAGATGATCGTGGCGACGACGCCGAGCACGGATCCAGAAGATCTATCAACCGCTTGTCGAACACGCTGAGCATCGTCGGGCTGTCGTCGGCGCTGTTCAACAGCAGCGACGTGGCATGGTCCGTGTCGCTGTTTGACGAACAGGCAGTGCGCCATTGGCTGCTCTGCTTCTTTGACTGCATGGTGTACGCGGAGCAATCGCGAGCGCTGACACCGATCGACGAGCTCCTGTCCAGCCTCGAGTTCATGTCGACGTCCTCAGGCGGCGTCCGCATGGCAGCGCACAGCTACTTGCTGACTGCGCTGTTCTGCACCGCCTCGTTCCCGCAGTCTCGCGTTTCTCTTGCGCAGTGGAGCGACTTCGACATGAGCGTGGAGGAGATCGCCAGGACACTGCTTTCTGCGTTAGAGCTATCAGAAGCGGACAGCGGAACCCACGGCGCGGACGAGAACGGCGAGAACGAGATCATCGTCATCCAGACCGATCCGCTGTGCACGACTCGAGCGCGAGTGCTGGAATCGAAGCTGGAGTTCGTATCCTCGACGCAATGGCTGGACCCGAACCCGCTGCTGAGCAAACGTCTCCGCGGCGAAGATCAGATGCTGGAAGGTGGCGGAGGCGACCGGATGATCGTTCGGTTCTCGACATGGCTGTCGAGCGCCATCATCTACTCACAGTCGATCGCCGCGGGGCTCACCTCACCGTCAGAGAGCAGTGCCGACGCGGGACACTTGTGGGAGCAAGTGTTTACAGACTACGTGAGTTATCTGTATCTGCCGCTCGAGTTTGGGGACCGCAGGATCGAGGTGCTTGGCGCGTGGCTGTCTACGTGGATGCACATGAGCATAGAGCAAGCCGGCGGGTCCCCAAACAGTCCGCTGCTGCTTCTTCTCCCATTCCAACAGAAGTTATTCGGCAGACTTGGTGCGAGCTGTCATCCCAGGAGCACAGAGATTGAGTCTCACGAGAGCTCGGTCTGGAGCCTTGCGTTCTCGTGTTTGAACCAGATGCTCGAGGAAGTTGTCGGATCCCCAGATGCGGTGGACACAGTGATCGTGGTGCTCGACGATACGATCGAGAAGTTCGATCTCGTGAACTTGGCGACGTTCGGCACCGCGCACTCAAGCATGTCTGTATGGGAGCTGGTCAGTCGCTACGAAGCTTTGTGCGCGGACAAGCGAATGGCGGAGCTGTCGGACATCCAGATCATCCACATCCTGAAGCACCCGCTGGAGATCCTTGCGTTCCACTTGATCAGCAATCGCGCAGGACCGTCGCAGTGGATTAAACACACGCTCGCAGCACTGGAATCCGCGTTTCGTGAGCCAGAAGGCGACGAGGCATTCGGTTCTGAGAGCAGCGCGCTGGTGTGGAGCTTCTGGCTCGAGTGGACGCGCATGATCGAACTCAAGTACGCGTATCTGGATCCGTCGGGATGTGAGCTGTTCGTTCATGCGGCAACCGAGGCGTTGGCAGTGAGGCTACGACCCCCACCGTGACCGTGAGTGTGGCGACCAAGATGAATGCTGAAGAGCCATTATCGATGATGGATATGAACCGCTGTCTGACCTCGGAGGATGCACGGCGCGAGTGGTTCGTCGCGACGAGCGTCGTCACGGATCGCTGTGCGTATCAAGGTATTCTTCAGGCACTGCAAGTCGCATCTCAGAGAGCTTCAGCTGGAGCGTGCGCGTCGACTCTGCCGAGCTCCAGTACCCGGACTTGGATCCTCCCGCGTAATCGAAGCTTGGCACCGACACAGCAACGTCGCTTGCGCTCGATGACGAGGGTGGTGTGCGGTTTCCTGTGGCTTCGACAGCAGTCTCCGTTGCTGGTGACATGTCTGCGAATAGCGAGATCGCTGCTGGATCACTGAGGGATACCGACACAACGCTCGTGTCGAAGCTGTCGCTTGATGCTCGTGGAGCAACACTCGGACTTGCTGGCTTGGTTGCTCCTCCCGCGACCTCGTTCGCAGAAGACGGGGTTGCCGTGGCTTCTGTCCGGGAAGGCGATGCTTGCGCTGTTGACTTCTCCGGGGAAGGAGCGGGCGGCTGAGATCGTTTTCGCCGCGGTGTGTTCGGCGACGAGACGCCCGGTGCGAAGGGCACCTCGTCGTCGAGCGAGCTCATCTTCTCAGGCGAGAGCTCTCGCTCCTTGAGCGTGTGCACGAAGTCGGGGACGATCGGCGGCTTGCTGTGGCGAATCACTGGGGAGAGGGTAAACATGAAGCAGACAAGCGAGCAACGTCATGAGTCATACTGCTGAGGCAACCGCGCTTCGTTGCAAGTGGTGACCATCAGCACAGCGCAAACGGCGAACGCAAACGCACGCGGCCAGCTGATCCCTTGGAAGAACGGGTGCGCTTTGATCTGGAGAGGGTTCTGTAGCCGGCGACTGACGGTCTTGTCGAGAAGCTTGCGGATCAGATCCTTGGTGTCCTCGCTCACCTCCACGTCGCTCGGGAAGTCGATGTCTTCGCACAGATCGAGGATGTTCTCGAGCGTCTGGATCTGCGTGGACCCCTTGAATGGAGTCGTGCCGTAGATCATCTCGTACAGCAGGATGCCGAACGCCCACCAGTCCACTGATCCGACGTAGCCTTCCTCAGCGATGATCTCCGGCGCGACGTACTCGTGGGTGCCCACGAACGACGTTCGCCTCTCGCCGAGCTCCAGATGGGACTCCGTGTCCACCACCGGATACATGACCGGTGTGCCACAGAGGCACTTGAGTGGAAAACAGGATTGTGATGGAGGCGCCGGCGCCGGCACTGGTCTCGACGAGAACGCGGACCGCTTTCTGTCCACGACGCGGAACCAGAGCGAGTTGTCTTGCGGCCGGTGCGTCTTCGACATCGGGGAGTTGCTCGAGCTGTTGTATCCGGCGGCGTTCGCGAAAGACGTTCCCGGCGAGAGAGCAGCTTTGGATGGACTCCTGACCTCGTGCGCGAGATCAAAGTCCGCGAGCATGATGTGCCCCGACTCGTGCACGAGTATGTTCTCGGGCTTGAGGTCCCGGTAGATGATGCCGAGCAAGTGGAGGTACTCGAGTGCGATGAGCACTTCTGCCGCGTAGAACTGCGCGTGGGCTTCGGTCAGCCGCTGCTTCTCCTGGCGCCGTAGAAACGAGAAGAACTCGCCGCCTGCACAGTACTGCATGATGAGGTAGAAGTACTCGGTGGACTGGAACGAGTAGTGCAGCGTCACGATGAACGGGTGCTTCGCCACGGACAAGATCTGTTGTTCTGTCAAGATGCGCTGGACCTGGGCGACCAAGTTGGCGGAGTAAGAGTGAGTGGTGCGTGACAGTCGGTGAGGAGAGACTGCCACGAACCCGGTTCCGCTTGACGAGCTCGCTCTTCTTGACGACCTTCATGGCGTAAAACTCTTCTTCCGGCAGACCCTGGAGGCGCGCGGCAGCTAGCGTGAGTTCGCGCTAGCCGCTCACACAAACACACCCCACACACACACAAACACACACAGCAGGATGCAGTGACGCACGATGCTCTTGACCAAGTACACCTTTCCCGTCGCGCCGGCGCCGAGCAGGCGGATCTTCTCGAAGTTCTGCGGGCCGACCTTGGCGTCTTCGAGCGACGGGATCGATGTCGGCAGGGCATCGGGCACGGTCAGCGCTGGCAGCTCAATCCGCCTCGGCTTGATCACGACTGCGTGGATTTCGATCGGAGGCGCGTCGTCGCCACCACTGCCGCTGTGGGCTTCACCGAGCGTGGCCTCCCCGCCTCCAGCGCGGGCGTCGTCCGACTCGCCTCGGATCTCGCGCTCCCCCGCCAGCGCGCTCGCCATCACCGCCGCGTCGATCGGCATGCGTGTGAGCTCCAGCGAGGCCGGCGCCGGTTACCCGAGTGTGCTCATGCGCGTCCTGGGCGGCGGTGTTCGGCGGAGCACTCTCGGCCAGCGAGCTCGAATACGATTACGATCCTATGAATAGTAGCGATGTCTGATAGCGATCGTGCGCCAAGTTACCGAGGACGGCGAGCGCTTGACGGGTGGGTGGGTCTGTGCGCCGCCGAGCGTGCAGAGAGCGCTGTCTATATGATCGAGGTTACCAGTGCCGAGTGTTTCTCGGACGTGAGCGCGCGCCGCGCAGACCCTGAGAGCAGGCGACTCACATGTTCCTCTAGCTGCTGCTCTCGCGCTGCTCCTGCTGCTCCTGTCGGATCCGCTCGAACTCCCGCTGCTTTGCGCGGTCGCGCTTGATGTCGCGGATCACGCCGTCTCGCATTTGCTGCACATTGAGAGAGAGAGAGAGAGTTGGTATTGCGCGTGCATGTGACGCTATGCTCCATGCTGGGCTCTCCTGTGATAACCGCACCTGCTTGTCGTTGATCTGCTGGCTGTGCGCGAAGTAGATCGCGTAGCCCGTGAACGCGAGCAGCCCCGCGAACACGAGTGGAGGCGCCTTGGCTGCCATCGCACTGCGCGTCATCGCCGACTGTGTGCCGTCTCCAGAGAGCTCCCCGCACTGCCGTCGTCGTCCTCTGTCCGCGAGACGCCAGCCTTGAAATTGACGTTATGCGTGTCAAAATGCATGATCCGACTAAGTGCGAGTAGGTATTCTGGACGCGAAGCGACGTGCTGCTCTCAGCATCAAGCTCGCGCTGTCTGTCTGGCGGCGGCGAGAGAGAGGGAGCGATGTACATCGGGCCGTGGCAGGAGTACCGGCTCGCGAAGATCCAGGATGACGCGATCCAGCGGCTGCGGAAGGAATGGGAGCAGCAGCTCCGCGAGCAGATCCCGGAAGCAGGCGACGACGCCAGGTGCGCACACATGTGCATCGCGCTGCGCTGCGCTAGACGTGATTGACAGTCAACGGGTGCTTGCAGGATACGCGAGCTCATGCAGCCCATGATGGCCAAGTTGCCATCGCTGCTGCTCGCGTCCAAGACCAAGCGGGTGACGACTACTGCCGGGAGTAGGAGGAGCTCGACTGATGTTGGGAGTGAGGCGCCGGAGACTGCTTCCAGCAGAGCGACGTCCGCTGCGAGTCTGTCGCGGCGGCAGTCAGCGCACTCGGCTGCACCGACCGCTACTCCCTCATCTTCCACCACAAACTCGAGCCGGCGAGAGGGCTCAGCGAAGCATCACAGCAACCAGGAGACCCACGAAGAAGTCGTCGACGACAGCGCCAGTGTGCCGCATCGACCACACGCCGCGACGCTGGCGAAGAGGCCGAAAGCGAAGAAGAAAGCGACGCCGCCGCTCTCGGCGCTCGAGGAAGTGCAGCGCCGCAAGAAGATGTTCTCCAAGTGGATCAAGACGGCGGTGACAGAGTCTCCAGCGGCAGCGACGCCGTCCACTCCGTGCGAGTCGACGAGAGGGGATTCCAGGAGCAGCAGCACGACACTGCCTCTCATCCGGCGGCGTACTGAGGTCGCGCCTGACGCAGCACGCCTAACAGCGCTGAGCGGCGAAGAAAGCGACGGCGATGGTCTTCGCCTGCCGCCTCTCCGACAGCCACCAGCAGCAGCAGCAGAGGCCGCCGAGTGGGACTTCCTCCAGCCGTACGAGCCGTCCGCAGATCCTCACGAGGCACCGACCCGCCCCGATCTCGAAGACTCGCTGGACGAAGACGAGGTGAACAACCTGCTCGACTGGACCGACACGCTGCTGTCGCCCGGTGCGCTGGACGAGTTCCCGCTTCTGGACGACGACGACGCCGACGCGCTCACAGTGAGGTGACGCCTCTCGGTGACTGCCAAGAGCAGCTTGAAGGATGATTGCGTGCGCGCATACGTGCGCGCTTGTGTGGATGGACGGACGGCAGCGTCGGGAGTCTGCGAGCTCGTTACCCGTCGAGCATAAGTTACGTCTGCCTGGCTGTCTCTCGCTCTGCGCTAGAGGCGCCGCTGCGTCTTCTGCGGCCGCGGACTCGTGTCGGTGCCGTCGCGCTTGCCTGTCATCTGCTCTCTCCACACACATAACGCACACGCACACGCACCGCGTCCGCCCGTCAGCCTCGTCCTTCTCTGCGGCTGCACAGGATGTGTCCGACCTTCCTGTCCGCCTGCTGGTACACGCTCCGGAGCACATCCACCGTCGGTTCCATCTTGATCACTGCACAATTCGCCGACTGTGTGAGCTTCGCGACCGACGTCCTCCTCGCGCACCCTTCAGGTTGGCATTCTGAGCACCTTGCGCTGGCGGCGGCAGTGTGTCGTACGTCGCATGGTAAGCGTTGGGTGTGCGGATCTGTGCATCCGGCGGAGGTGTTGGCACCACACACACACACACGTGCACCGCCAATCTATGGCCATCGCTCCCGCACCAGCTTGTGCGTCGGCGCGCGCGAGAACGCTGCGGCGTCGCGCGAGGGCCACGCGTGCAGCCACGAGTCCGCCATCAGTGTTTGCTCGTCACTCCTGTCACTCTTTCTCTGACAGTGTCACTGATCTCTAGATCATGGCACTCTTTTCCCTGCTGAGTCACTGATCTAAGAAGAGATTATGAGGGCGGCGGTGGCGCTGCAGTTGCTGGGGCCGACGGCCGCCGTGCTCGTGCTGCCGCGCGCGCTGTGCGTATGCGCCGCCAATAGGCAGTCAACAATCAGCGAGTGGACGGGTGGACTGACAGCCTCGCATGCGGATGACTCAGGCTCGGGGGGACGCTGGAGGAGCATGTGGTCGCGGGTCTCACGCTCGTCGTGACGGTGTCGGCGGCGCTGCAGCTGCTCTCGAGTGCGCTGGTCTTCCGCGACAGCACTCGCAGCAGCGCGGTGCGCAACTCTCCTACTCTCTCTCTCTCTCTCTCTCTCTCTCTCTCTCTTCCTCGTCGCGCTGGCTGCTGTCTCTCGGTGTGTCTGGAAGCACTCACTAGCTGCTCGCAGGCATGGAGTCTGGTGCACGGACTCGCGGGACTCCTCGGCGGCGCTGCGCTCTGGCACGCGGTGGTTTGTCTCTTCGGCGCGCCGCTGGACGCGTGCGTACTGCCTCCGCTAGCTCCATAACAGCGCGTGGTGTAGGAACTTAAGCGCTGGACGTTGCGCGCCTGCAGCCTCGTGGTGCAGACCTTCCTGCTCGCGCTGCTCCTCGCGAGCCTCACGACGGCGCCGGCGGCGATCTGCCTCGGACCGCGCCTGCGCAACTGGGTCGAAGTGCTTGTGAACCTCCGGTACGTCCAGCCGCTCACGTGTGATAGTGAGCGTGTGAGAGATAGCGGAATGTGCGCGGTCGCTCGTGGCACTGACGGATCTCGTTCGGGGGGGGGGCGGGGGCAGAGTGCGCACCGCAGACGACGCGTACGTCGCGAGCTCGGTGATCGGCGCGGCGCTCGGCGCGTACGTCGGTGCGCTGCCGATCCCGCTGGACTGGGACCGGCCGTGGCAGGTGCGCACTTGCGCATGTGCGTGTGTCGCGGAGGGGCCAAGGAAGGAACTGAGCGGGGTACTGGCGCCTGGACGCACGCAGCAATGGCCGCTCACGTGCGTGTACGGGGCGGTCGGCGGCCACGCGCTCGGCGTCGCCGTTGGATGCGTCGCGCGCGTGCGGTGGGAGGAGGCGAAGCACCGAGCGAAAGCGGAGTGAGGCAGTCGGCGCGTTCCTTCGCTCAGTAAGCGTGTCGGTCACTCTGTCTGTCTGTCTGTCTGTCTGTCTACACCCCCCGCGTCGGCGGCCTGCGTCACTGCAGCGTCGTGCTGGTGCTGCTCTGCTCGACCACCGCGCGCGCAAACGGGAGCAAGCTGCTCTTGAACGCGCTGCTCTTGAGGTACGCGACGAGCTTGGACTTGGCGATGTCGCTCGGGTCGTCGAAGAGCTGCTGCAGGATGTGCCGCCGCTGCTGGTTGTCGGCGAACGCGAGGTACTCGAGCACGTACGCGACCGCTGTCTCCTTCAGTCCGGGCCGGAGCGAGCGCAGACACCGGACGTACGCGTCGACTGCGTGCGGGAGGCTCGCAGGGTCGACCTTCATGAGGTTGAGCAGCGACTGGCAGAGCTTGCTCATTGTCGCCTTGGTGACGCTGCTGCCAAAGAGCAGGCGCGACAGCGGCACGGCGCAGCGGCGCAGCAGCGGCGTCGCTGTCGTCTGCTGCTGCTGCACGCTCGTACACAGCTGGTCGATCGCCTGACAGAGTTGGGTGCTAGCGCTCCCGCTCATCTCATCGGCGAGCGACCCGCGAGCACTCCCCGCTCTCGCGACGAACTGTTCCAGCTCGCGGTACTGTTCAGCGGAGATCGAAGCCGCCGTTGACGACCCGTGCTTGTTGCGCGCCGCGTCGAGCGCGGCCAGCGCAGCCCTCACCTTCGTCTCGCTGTGGCGCTTCGCCACGAGCTCGCCGAACGCTCGGACCTCTGCGCGGGACGCATACAGGCTGACAACACTCTCGAGCACGACGACGCGGTCCGGCTGGAAGAGCTGCTCGCTCGCGACGTCATAGTCGACGAGCAGCGCATCTAGGAAAAGATCGAGCACGCGCGCCACGAGCTGGTGGAACTCGCTCGCCTGGTGCGTCGCGATCACCTCGAGGACCTCGATCGCGAACTTGCAGAGCGTTCCGAACAAGCTTGGTCGAGAGCGCAAGTGTGGGCGGACGATGTCCATCGCGTGGAGGATCTGTCTCGATGGCATCCATGAACACACCCGTCAGGTTCGTACGCCAAGCAGGCGATCGATGGAGGCTTGCGAGCACCCGTGTACGCACATTCCGGAAGAGCGCCGTGCTGTGGTAGATCTGCGTCAGCGACAGCGTCCCGAGCATCTGCAGCAGCAGCTGTGGGAAGCGGGAGAGCACCAGGAGCGGGTAGCGGGTCACGACCTCGCGGAAGCGGTCCGTCGCGTCGGCGCTCTCTTGGCCGAGGTCGTGCAGGATGTCGTCCACGAACGCGACCAGTTTGCGGTCTGCGAGGTGCGGGAAGCTCGGGGCGTCGAGCGTCGTCCCGAAGTTCACGAGCGACTCCCATCCAGGGAGCATGGCGTCGAGGTGTGGCGCGACCGCCAGCGGGTTCTGAAAGTACAGGATCTGCGGACACACCACCACACTTTCGTCAGCCCACGAGCTCGGCACGACTCGCGCAACGCGACCCACGCACCCCGATCATCTCTCGCCGCACACTCGAGTGGAACGCCACTGCGCCACTGAACCGCACGAAGTGCGGGTCGGTGGTCAGCACTGCATCGACGACGCTCACGAGGAGGCTCTCGCCAGGCTGGTCTGTCACGAGACTGCACAGCAGGTCCGCTGCAGCGTCGTTGCTGCTGACGCCGGGCGTGTGGAGCGAGAGGCTGTCTCCGTTCTTCTCGGCGCTCGCAAGGTCGAGGATCCGGAGATCTTTCGCTAGCGTCACCACGCTCCACACCGTCAGCGCGTCAAGCTGGAGCTCGAACGCCATCGCCTTCCAATGGATCAACGTCGCGGACAGGAACTCCGCAGTCAGCTGCAGCGCGTGCTGCACGTCGGTGCTCACCGTTGGATCCGCGAGATCACGGAAGCTCGCACTTGCCTCAACTTGCGCGATGCTCCGGACAAACGCCACCGCCGCAGCGTACGACAGCGAGCTGCTGATGTTACGCAGTGCCTGGCGAAGGAACTCGCAGCAGTCGCGGCGGTGCTCGGAACTCGCGCATCGGCTGATGTGACCGACCACTCCGACCAGCGCGCTCCCGGCTTTCGCAGCATGCTCGCTCGACAGACACGACGAGCGCAGAGTGTGCAAAAGTGCGATGCAGACCCCCCACGCGTTCACTGCAGCAGGATCACGTGCGGAACTCTCGCAGCTGGACGCGATCGCGCGCACCAATGCCGGCGCGACGTCGTCCTTGTGAAGCCCGTCGCCACTTGTTTGCTCCAGGAACACGCTCGCAGTGTCTCTCTCGTCGAGCATATAGTGCTCGTTGAAGATCCGTCGTACTCCCTCGTCGCTACTTCGCTTCTCTCCCTCGTCGCTCTTCAGCTTCGCACTTGTCAACACCTCACCTGGAGAGTTCCCAGCAAAGAATGACTTGGCTGGAGGAGCGATGACATAGCGAGAGACCTGACTGACGCGCGTAGTCGTGAACGCTTGGCACAACAGCAGCTCGTCGCTGCTCTCGTCGACGTCCATTGTGCCACCGTCTCCAGACGAAGACTTGGATGCCAGCCAGCTGCACACCTTCCGCAAGCTCTCCGCTGTTGGCGCTGACAGCGAGAGGCAGCTGTTCTTGCCAGCGTACGCGTTCAGCTGTCGAAGTAGCACGCGAGCCGCCTCAGAGAAGTCCGGCGTCTCGGTTGCAGTGGTCAATCCAGAGATGGCGTGACCCTCGTGCGTCTTCGTGAGCTCACTCAGCGCGCTCAACGCCTGGGCGACGCACTGCTCTTGCAAGCCCGTGCCGAGCATCAACCTCCACAGCGTCTCGCTCTTCATGGCCCGCACAGCTGAAGCGCACATGTGTGGATTCGGAGAACAAGCCGCGAGCTTCAGTAGCAGTCGGTCCGGATACAAGCGCGGATCTTTCGTTGCGATCAGGCCCGTGCTTGATGAGATCGTCGCGCTCGCCGTCACCTTCGGGAACAGGCTCAGCTTGAGCTTCGAGAAGGCGGAGACACCCGAGACTGCGCCGTCTGCATCTTTCGCGTGCGGGGAGCAGAGGACATGGATCGCGCCGTGAATCACATGCAGCGGAAGCTTCACCTCGCGCACGCCATTTGATCCGTCGGCGACGTAGAACACCTTGCAGTCTGAGAAGCTCACCCCCATCTTGGACTTGAGCGACGGCGGCACCGACAGCTGCTGCTTGATTGCCGCCCAGGTCACTTCCAGCAGCGTGGCGTACACGTCGTGCTGCTCGAGCAGGAACTTTGCGACGAACTCGCGTCCGGAGAGCAGCTTCCCGAAAGCCCCCGCGAGCACGAGCGTCTGCTCCAACGCCGCGCCGCGCAGTTTCAACGCTCCTTCGTCGGCTGCGTCCGCCTTCGCGTCGACGTCTGCGCTCTCCTTCCAAAACTCGTGCAGCGCCTTGATACAGAGCGTGAGCGACTGCACGGACGACTCGCGCTCCAGGATGCTCTCGAGTGACCAAAACACGCGCTCGCGGATACCGGTGTAGCAAGGCAGCTTCGCGAGCGCTGACAACCACGCGAAGCTCATGGCATCCGCCTCCTTGATCTTCATGATGTCCGCCTCCGCGGAATCCTCGTCGACCGATTCGATGTCGCTGGCGGCAGGGGTCGACACCGGAGTCTCGTCATCACTCGGGGAGCTCGTTAGCAGCTGGAGGATGTGAGATGCTACTCGCCGGGTACTAACGTCGGGCGAGGTCAAGCATCCCAGATAATACAGCACCACGTGCGAAGCTGTTCCTTGGTTGTCGTTCTTCGCAGACAGGTAGTCGCGCAGCTTCGACAGTAGGCGAGGAATGATCTGGCTCAGCATTGGATGCACTGCCGCTCTGCTCTTTGCTGCACCCGAGGTCGACATCGCGGAGCTTCTCGAATCGTCGCTCCGGTAAGCCAGCAGCAGCAGCTTGCACAGACACCCGTGCGGGAGGTACTGGACTGTGTCGAAGTCCTCACACACGATGTCGGCGATCCACCACACACTCTCCGGCGATCCGCTCTCGCCGCTCCAAGCGTCGTTCCCTGTCACCATCTCCATCAAGAAGTCCGACGCGCGACTTTGCCGCAGTCGCGTCCCGAGCTTGAACTTGTGATCCAGGCTGCGCAAGTGGTCCATGATCGCGGGTGGGGGCTGGCGAGCGAGCCCGTCAAATTCCAGCACCATCGGCGGGTCCTCGAACAGCACCGGACTTTGGACGTGCTGAAGCACCTGCTGCTCGTAGTCCTGGAGCTGATGGTTGCCAGAGATGAGGTCAGGGAAGCTCCCCTTGTGCCGGCCGAAGAGTAGCGGGTCGTGAGCATCCACCGGCGGGAACGCGTATCGCCCTGTGATCGCCATTTGCATGAGGCACCGCAGCGTCGGGAACTCTCGCCACAGGTACTCGCCAACAGTGTTTGGGTTGAAGCACCCGATGATCTGCAGCACGAGCAAGAGCACGTTGCGCGATCAACCAAACTGGTTTCCTCGCGCTCTCCAGTATGTGATGAGAGCAGACGTACCAGCAAGATCGAACATGTGATCCAGTATCGGTTTGAGTGACAGAACTCCTGCTCCAGCTTCATGTCCATGTCAACCTGAAACGCACAACACCCAGTACCTAGACATCAGAACCTTTTCCTTCTCGGCCAGCGCATCGGCTCTCCCTCTCTTGCCGCATCATCACGGAGCCACGCACCTTTGTCAGCAGGAGAAGCCCCCGGATGAAATCGGCGTTCTTCACTTCAACGCCGACAACCCCGCCGTGCGACGCGTAGCTTGACAGATTCTCTTCGTGGTTTCCCCACAGAGCCTCGCGACTCAGTTGCCCTTCAGCTGCGCGGAACACCATCGTCTCGATCGTCCGCAGCGCCTCCAGACGGTTGATCGACGCGCAGGAACCGTACAAGGCTGTAAGCTCCCCAAGCATGTCTTCGTGGACTGGGATCTCTTCTTTCGTGAACTGGAAGCACACCCGGTCATGGTCTGTCGGCTGCATGTCCGATGGGATCTCCAAGAACAGCAGTTTCTTCACCATGCTCTCGTATAGTAGCTTCTCGATCGACGAAGTGCCGCTCGGTGAGCAATGCTTCAGGATATCGCGACAGCACATGACAGCCTTTAGCTGGACGCTCGCCATGGTCTGCAGCAACTCTTCCTTTGCTCGGACAGCGACCTTGACAATCTTCGTCGCATCGGGTTGGAGTGGAACCTGGGCTCCGCTAGTTGTCACACCAACCAACCCAGACGCAGTGGTGTTACCCCCAGGAGGCACCTGAGGCTTCCCTTTGGTCCCGGTCACTGGCGTAGCCTTCCCATCGCGCGATCCGAGCTTCGGCACTCTCTGTGCGCCAATCGGGAGAATTCCGCGGCGAGGGATCGACTGCGATCCACCGAGCTTCATCGCGCTGCCCAGCGCGCTCGCGCCAGCACCATGTCGTCCAGCAGTGTTTGCCTGCTGGATCTGCATGCTCTTCACTGCCGCGCCACGCATCAGCAGCGCCAGCCAAATGACGCCGGATACCAGCGACGTGTAGTCCAGCAGCCGAGTATCGCCGAGCTTGGTCATCGCCTCCCAGTGCCCTTCGTTCTCGAGGATGCCGACGCACAGCGCCATGATGTCCACCTGCTCGAACGTGAGTTGCTTGAGGATCTTGCGCACAACTGTTTTCAGCACCGGCGCCATGTCGGGTGCGCTAGAGAGCTCACGCAGTACGAGCCCCAGTTGCCGGCTCGCCGCCATGCCCTGGTGCACAACTGGCATCTTGTAGAAGAGCTCGTCGGAGCCGCCTACTGCCGTCGACCTGGCAGCGCGGAAGATCTGCTGGATGATCTTCATGTTGTCGATGTCTTTGCTCATGTTGTTCGGTCGCTCTCGGGCGACGTACACTGTTAGTGCGAGCTTCAAGTACGCAGGGTTCTGTCGCACAAGCTGGCTGATGGTCTCCACCTTGACCTGGAACATCGTGGACTTGAGTCTCATCTTCAAGAGCACGTCCACTGTGTGCATGTCCACCGGGTCCGTCGTATTGCAGAGCTATCGGCGGTCGAGGCACCAGCAGTGACAGAGACACAGTAGTGCACAGAAAAAGGAGTTAGGATCCAGAAGGCACACTCGCACGCTATGCCACCTGCAAGCAGGTCCATCCACATCGACGCACTTACCGACACGATCTTGTTGAGCAGATCCTTTGTCGGCCCTTTCACCGACGGGTTCTGGAGCCACGTCTCCATGTTCTCGGCAGCAAGTGACCGCGCCTGCGGGATGCTCGCGAAATCGATCAGTGTCAGGATCATGTTCCGGATTGCGACGCTGCCTCCGCCTGCAGCTCCCGGCTTCTCCTTGTCCATCTCTCCGAGCCGAGAACGAATGTGGTTGATGCTCAGATCCCGCATCTCCTGGAACACCTGCGCGCCATGGAATCGCCTGCGAACAATGTCGTGGCGCTCGAGAGAGTGCCCCTCCTCCTCCGTCGCGGTGTCACCATCAGCTCGCAGAATCGACCTGACGTTGCTCACGAACAGCTGGCTGAGCTCGTGGTCGACCCACATGCGAGAGTACAGCGAGTCGTCCAGGAACACCTTCACGCTGTCCACTGGCCAGTCGTTCATGTCCTTCACAACAGGAGCGTATGTCAGCCACTTCCATCGAGCCAGCGGCAGAGCTGACGCGTCGGAGCAGAAGGCAACGACTTGCGTGCCGTAGACAAGCGTGCTTCACCGCCTACCTTCATCACTTGAACAAGCACGTTCGTGATCAACACAGGCAGCGGGATCTCCAGCATTTCGGCCGCGCCAGCTGCAGCACTGCCCCCAGGTGCCTTCTTCTGAGCGGCGTCGGATGATCCGGCGAGATCCTTCGCTCCGACGTAGTGCTTGGACCGCAGCATCCGCAAAAGGTACTTGAGCACGCTCGGACTGCCGAACCGCTACAAGAGCCACAGCGTCGGATCGTTAGATCCTCAGACGGTAGCCACGCTTCGGCACACAACTCTCCCGGCGCGCGTACCTCTGGATCGTCCCTGACAGCGCTGAGGATTCCCACGGACACGAGGCGGCTCGGGTTCCTGCCTTCCTTCAGCACCTGGTTGCAGGCGGCAGTCAAGATCTGTGCCGCCACACACACCTCGTCAGTGAGTCTTCAGACACGCGGCACACAGCAGCTCACCTCCAGCGCACCACACACACACACTCACCTCAAGTAGTTCGTGGTCGGAGCGCGTGTTTTGTAGCTCTTCGCGGATGTTTTGCACGGGGATGTCCGGCTCGGCGCTCTTGGCGGGCGAGCTGCTGCGCGATGCGCCGGCGCTCTCCGTTCCCGAAGCGGCCGCCGCCGGCGCCTTCTTCTCGCTCGCTGGCGGCTGCTCCGGCGTCGACGACGCCTCCTCGTCCACGTCCATGGCGGCTGGCGCGTCGCTGTCGTCATCCGCGTCGCTCGTGATGGCTTTGACAGCTCTGCGCGCCTTCTTCGCCCGGCCTCCAGCCGCGGGGGCGGCACCCGCACTCTCCTCTGCGTCTTCGTCGCCATCGTCGTCTCCCGCGCTCTTCTCGCCCCCGGCTCTTGTCTGCCGTGCGTCTTCCTCCTCCTCCTCCTCCTCCTCGTCTTCCGCCGCTTCCTCTTCCTCCTCTTCGTCGTCGTCGTCGTCGTCGTCGTCATCGTCGTCGTCATCGTCATCGTCGTCGTTCGCCTCCTGTCGCTGCTGCTGCTTCACCTTGCGCCGCGCGGTGGTTTTCGCGGCGCGCGCCCGCTTCTTGCGCGGCGGTGCCTTCGCCACGGGCCGAGGCGCGTCCGCCACTTCCTCCTCCTCCTCCTCGTCGTCGGCGGCGTCGTCGGAAGCGCCGGACGCGTCCTCGTCGTCGTCCGCTTCCTCCTCCTCCTCGTCGTCGTCCACGACGACGTTCTTGCGCCGCAGTCCACGCCGCCCAGCTGGCGCAGCCGCTCCGCCGCCTCGCGTCGACGGCGCCGCCGCAGCCGCCGCCGTCGATCGCGCGGTGCGCTTCATCTCGGTCTTTTGCTTTACAATATTTTATTGTGCAACACGCTTCGAGTGGCACGCTGGTGCTCTGTAGTAGATGACCGTTCAATCT
>JAASFS010000399.1:0-19357 GCA_023333865.1 Globisporangium perplexum | reverse complement strand
CGTGTGGAACCGCATGCACCGAGACGACGCCGGTCGCCACGACACAGTCTGCTCGAGCGGGACTCCCGAGGAGTTCGAGCAGGCGTGGAAGACTACGCCGTTCGGCGAGGCACACGAGCGCCACCGTCTGCAGCAGCAGCCGCAGCAGCAGACGCTCGAGCAACAGATCGAGCAGTAGCCGCCACGATACTTCCTGGAGCTCTGGAGGCGTACTGGCGGTACCTCTCTCGTTCTGTGTGCTGGATGCTGCTTCGGATCTCTAACTCGACAAGTGTACACGTGAGTCTTCGCATTCATCGCTCCTCGTCTTCCTCTGCGCACTCTGTGCGCTCTTCAACAGCATCTCGTATCGCTTCCTTCCAACAGCTTCATGCACGCAATGCGTAGCGCCGCCTTCAGCGCACTGCCGTTCGCTGCATCCGAGACTCGCTTGCTTTGCGCCAGATACGAAGACTCGCACACTGACTTCGAGCTCCTGTATCCCTTGCGCCAAAAGAGTCGCCGCTGTGTCTTCCTTCGCCCGGGCGTGCTTGCCGAGTCACCTCCTCCCGCACGCACACGCTGTTAAATAGGCACGTTCTCGGTCGGAGTACGAGCCGTCAGACTTCGAACTCGTTGAACCGCCGGAACGCGTCGATGGACGACGACATCAACAGCCGCCAGAGATCGTCTTCGTTCGGCGGCGCGGGCAACACACTGCGCGTCGAGCTCGCTGAAGTCGGGAGACGCACAGGCAGAGACGGCTTCGACCCTCCGCCGAACAACGGATTCGCACTCGCCGAGGACTTCGCGAACAGCGGGTTCGTCGTCGCCTGATTCCCGTCCGCTTTCGCTGCTGCTGTGAGTGTGTCCGCGGCGGTTGCTCGCTGCGTCGGGTTCTCCGGACTCGCCGGCTTCGCGAACAACGAGTTCGAGGAGCTCGACGAGGTGGAAGACACCGATGGAGACGAGGACCTGGCGAACAACGGGTTCGTGGTCGCCGACGGCTTGGCGAAGAGAGGATTCAGAGCTGCCGCCGCCGCGGCTGCTGCCTTTGATACGCTCGTCGCCGTCGCCGTCGCCGCCGCATCCATCGTACTCGCCGCGGCTACCGAACCCCCTCCAGTAGGAACTGGAACGTTCAGACCCTCTCCGCGACTCAGCTGCTTGCGCTGCTCTTCGAGGAGCTCGCGCTCGGCGAGGATCACGCGCAATCGCTCCTGCGGACTCTCGAGGTCGCGGATCGCACTCTTCGTGCGGTCGACGGATGCCGACACGAGCAGGTTCCAGATGCTGTCCTGGTCGTCCTCGTCCTCGGCCGTGCTCTGGTCGCTGAAGAGCGGGTTGGCCGCGCCGGCACCCCAGCCGCCCGTCCCGCCAGTCGACGCGGACGCGGTCACCCCGGTGGTCGACGACGCCAGCAGCATCGACAGCAGGTTCGACGCCACCGTCATCTCGCCGTTCGCGTCGACACCGACCTTCGTGGCGTCAGCTGCTGCTGCTGCTGCAGTCGGAGTGTCGGTGCCGGTTGGGTCCACGCCGGTCGTGGACGTGGACGCGAGGAAGAAGAGCGCCGAGCGGAAGGTGTCGTCCGAGAACATGGGCGGCTCGGGCAAGCGCGCCTGGTGCGCCGCCCCTCCCGCAAGCCCAAAGCCGCTCGCGCTCCGCCCGCCGGTCTGCGCCTGCCTCGCGAGGTAGCTGATCGGCTCCGGCAGCTCCGAGCTGTGCGGCAGCAGCCCGCTCTCCGCGAGCCGCGCGAACGCCAGCGCGGCGCTCTCCGGCTCATCCGAGAAGAGTGGGTTCACGCTCAGCGCCGCCGCCTTCGCTGCCGCGTCCTCCTCCTTCTCTCTCGCTGTTACTGCTGCTGCTGCTCCTCGGCCGATGACGTACGCGTTCCCCGGCCGCACCTGCAGCGCCGGCGCCAGCGGCTTCTCGGCAGGCGAGCGCGCGCGCTTGAGCTGCGTCGCCGCTGGTGCCGCCGCCACCGCCGTCGGGCTCGGCCGCTTGACGCCGCTGAGCGTGACTGTGAGCAGCCGCGGCGCGGGCGGGAGCGCGCTGGCGGGGCTCGCCGCCACTGCTGCAGCCGCCCGGCGCTTGGGCTTGGGTACGCGCGCGATGAGG
The DNA here is from genome assembly GCA_023333865.1 of Globisporangium perplexum. Classification (NCBI taxonomy): domain Eukaryota; phylum Oomycota; class Peronosporomycetes; order Pythiales; family Pythiaceae; genus Globisporangium; species Globisporangium perplexum. Next base: position 17,257 of record JAASFS010000399.1, on the reverse strand, counting down.
CTGAGCTGCGCCGGGCGGCCGCGCGCGAAGTGCGGGTGCCGGTACGCCTCGCGCGGGTCGTCGTCCTCGCACTCGAGCGGCTCGAAGCCGTGGTCCGCGAGCTGCTGGCGGAAGGCGACGAGGCGGCCGCGGAAGTAGCGCGGCAGCACGCGCTCGTTGAGCGCCGCGGCGTCGTGGATGGAGAAGGAGGCGCCCGCGGCGTCCCAGCTGATGACCGCGTCGCTCTCGAGGTCGAGGATGCGGTAGAGCTTGCGCACGAAGCCCGTGGCGATGCCCGCCGCCATGCTTCCTCGGCGCTAGAGCTGCTGACTGGCGAAGGCGGGCGAGTGATTTGAGCGAAACTGGGTGACTTTGCCAAGCGACTTGGACTTTGTATCGGAAGTCCGTCCAGTGTGCATGGTCGTGACAGCTCATGTCGCCGCCATGTTCGCTCGATCATGTGTGCTCGCGATCATCTTCGTGTGTGTAGCGCTCGACGACGCGAATGGCTCCCTCCTCCACGACCCACCTCCACCTCCACCATCACCACTACCTCTCCACACGGCTACTGCTAACTCCTTCGACCCCAAACGCACAAGAACGGCAGCAGTGCGCGAGCCACCCACGAAGAGCGCCAGGCCTCTTCATGAACGACGACGCACACGCGCAGCCGGCAGCACATGGAGCAACAGCTCCACTGGTGGCGTTTGTCCATTGTTACCTCTCGGCTATCTATCGGCTCGGGCGTCGGAGTCGTCTCGGGCGTCGGACACGTTTGCTACAGCTGCTGCTGCTGTGCTGGAGCTTCTTCAGGCGGCGGTGGCGGGCGGCGCACACGCTTACACACACGCATATGCACTCTGTTTGTGGCTGGGTCTTCGGGTGGGAGTCGGGAGTCGGGGCGGATGGCGAACAGGAAGAAGGCGAAGCGAGAAGGCGGCACGGAGTTCGGCTCCGAGGGTTCGCGAAGAACAGACAGGCAGCTCGCGCGCTGTCGACGCCGCTAGGTGGCGGCGCGATGGTTCAGGTGGTTCAGGTGGCTGAGGTGGCGGGGATCTGGTTCAGTGGGGGGAGTGCAGGACGCGGGCGACCGCGTCGATCGCTTAGGCAGAGCCGCCGCCGCCGAGCCACAGCATCATCGAGTTGATCGTGTCGTCCGAGAACTGGTGCGTCTCGTACACCGTCGGTCCGCCGCCCGACGCAACGACACCAGCGCGCTTGGCCACGCCGCACAGCGGCAGCGCACCCGGCACCCCGGACGCCGCCACCGACGACAGCTTGGCGCCGCACGCCACGGCGCTCGCGCAAGTCGACGTCGGACTCGGCGCCATCGTCGCCGACATGGAATTGCTCACGAGCGTCATGAGCGCGCCGAGCATGTCCTCCGAGAACGTGATGTCGGTCGAGACGCCCGCGGTCGACAGCGTCGCGCCGGGCGGCGAGATGTCGTCCAGGCTCAGCCAGTCACCGCCCCAGACCGAGTCGCTCTCGTCCGAGAACAGCGGGTTCTTCCTCTTCGCCGTCGGCTGCTGGAGCGACTGCAGTAGCGGCGGCTGCAGGGAAGGCTGCGGGAACGCCGCGACCGGCGCGACCACCAGCGAAGGGCACGACCGCCGGACGCCGCTTGAGGACGCGCTCGCAGTCGAAGAAGACGACGGCGACCGAGGCGAAGTGGAAGACGAAGACGAAGAGGCAGAAGAACGAGACGCGGCGGTGGTAGAGGTCGAGGCGGAGGGAGCGCTCGAGGTGCTCGAGGCCGAGCCCACGCGCGCGCGCTTGTGGCTGCTCGTCTCCTTCGCCTTCGCTCGCGCCACTGTCGCGGTCGCGGCGGCTACCGCCACTGCCGCGCGCTTGGCCGCGCTCGACGCAGTGGAGGAGGAAGCGGAAGAAGCTTTGCCCTTGCGGCTCGACACGCGGCGGCGCGGCAGCGGCGTGCGCGGGATCTGAGCCAGGCGGCCGGGCGACCCGCGCACAAAGTGCTCGTGGAAGTAGGTGGCGGGTAGCGGCGGATGCGGCGCCACGGGCGCTATAGGCACGGACCCGCCAGCTGCCAGAAGCTCGCGGAACCCGTGCTCACGCAGCTGCTGGCGAAAGGCGCAGAGCCGGCCGCGGAAGTAGCGCGGCAGGATGAGCTCGTTGAGGCGCTCGGCGTCGAAGATCATGAACGCCGCGCCGCCGCGCGTCCAGCTGATCACGGGGCCGCTCTCCTGGTCGAGGATGCGGTACAGCTTGCGCACGAAGCCCGTGGCGATCTGCGGCAGCGCAGAGGCGCCAGCGTTGCTGCTGTTGGTGGTGAACGCGGCGGTGGGGGTGACCTGCATGTTTGTTTGGTTGCTTGGTTGGCTGCTGCTGCTGCTGCTTCTCGCTGGTTGTGTAATGACGTGGTAAATCGCGAAGTGACGGGGATTGCGCGAGGCGTCACGAGCGTCAGCAACGACAGTAAAGCAAGTCCAGTTTAAGCTTGGGCTTGGTATGCTCGCTTTGCAACAAATGCAGCAGAGAGTGAAGTTCAATCGTCACTGCGGCGCGGGAGCGGCACTAAAACGGGGTACCTCATCCCGCCCAACTCAAATTCCGTTTTTGGAGAGCGGGAAAATGAAGCCTCAATACAAAACCCAAGTGATTGTGTCACGGACTGTTTGGATGAGCCAGCCTTCGTAGATGAGCCAACCTCCTCTCAACATCTTCAAAATATTACCAATATACGTTGCTTAGATAACATATATTTCCTTGAACAGACACAATAGCGTATTATTGTGTAAACATTAGCAAATATAGTCGCAATAATTGAAATGCTCAGCCATCTGTGATGCGCGATCATACCTCCGAAAATGCCAGTGCGAAGATAAACGATGGTCCGACCTTGCGGTTTGACTCGTAACGAGTATGTGAGCCATTTGATAGCACCGATACGCAGTTTAAAGAGAGGTGAAGTCAACATGTCGCCCAAACGCATCTACGACAAAGCCCAAGTTTACTCTGATATAGTTTCACATGCCCAACTTGAGTTGTCATTGATCGACTTTGGGAGGTACGTGGCTCGTCTCGGTGTGCATCGATTCTTCCTCATCATCGGGCAAGAGCTGTCACTCACTCATTCGCTCGCTCGCGTTCTCCCCGTCGTGGCTTCCCTATGCGGCGCTTGCTCCGAGCAAGCACGCTCAAACCCCGTTGGCACTCGGACGATCTGTTGCTTGGTGACGATACCACTGAAGGCGTCTTGGCATTCATCAACCGTCCTACAGTTCTCCGAGTCGTCTCCGCATCACACGGCGGGTTGTCGCCTCTCACTCGGCCAGTCTTGCTGCTGTGGGATCGATGGAGGCACTCGAGAGAGGAACACTACTACATCAGTGCGGCTCGTCGCGCGGCTGCACGAGCACCTCGTTGACCGCAACGTTCGGCGGCTGCGTGACAGCGTACAGCACCGCGTTGGCGACGTCTTCCGCCTTGAGCACCTCGTACCCTGCATCAGCAGAAGCACCAGCAGCTCACTGTCAGACACCCCACACCGCATACTCGCAACACACGACCCGGGACTAGCGACAACGCACTGGACGTGCCGCCGTACAGCTTCGTGCCCTCCTTATCAAAACCCGGCGCCGAGTACCCGTTGTTCACGAGCTCCGTCGTGACGTTCCCAGGCTACGGCGCACGTGCGGATCCAGTGCAGCGTGAACCTCTCCACCCACGTCTGCACCGTTCCATCCGTCCTCGTTATCGCGCTTGCACGCACCTGGATCGACGTGACGCGAAGTCCCGACCCAGCGTTCTCGAGTCGCGGCGCCTGGATGGATCGTGCACGCAGATCGATCGTGTGAGCCCAGCACACCAGCAAGCGCTGCCAAGGCAACCGCAAGAGGGCAGCGCGAACGCACCTGCGAGACAGCCTCCACAAACATCTTGGACGCCGAGTAGACGCCGAGACCAGCGAAGACCCGGCGACCGGCGGTCGACGAGATGTTGACGATGTGTCCGCTCTTGCGCGTCAGCAACTTGGGGAGCACTGCCGTGACGCCGTTGAGCACACCCTTGTAGTTGACGTCGAGCGTATGCGGCGGACAGCAGCAACACCGTCAGGTGCGACTCGACGAGCGCTCCGCCGAACTGCATCACGCCAGCTGTGTCACGTACGTGAGCTCGACGACCTCGCGGGGCTCTCGTCGCCGGAGGAAGGATGCGAGCGCACCGTTGTTCGCGAGGATGTCGATCGGGCCGAAGGTCTCCTCCACTGTGTCCACGAGGCGGCGCAGCTAGCCGAAGAAGTTTGCCATGTCAGTTCATCTGGCAAGGTAGACGCGGTCTCCCGGCTCGGCGCGTGCGTGCGTCCTCGCGCTTCACCACGCGCCGATCTCTGCGCGCACACGTTCCAGCGCGTCCAGGCGGCGAGCGCCACCTTCGCGCCGGCGACTGCCAGACGCACGGCGATGGCGGCGCCGATGCCCGACGAAGCACTCGTGACCACCGCCACCTTGCCGCTGAGCGGACCACCGCTGCCGTCGCTTGATCTCACGTCGCGCGTATGCATCGTGAGGCATAAGCGAATGGCTCGGAGCGCAGCAGCCCTCACCGCCAGCGCCGAGTGTCGAGCTCGTCCAAGCCCAGCAGCCGCGCAGCTGATCGCAACCATGCGGTCGCCCTCGTCTTGCTGATCAATCAGGTCGCTGTCGGGATATCAGACGCCGGCCACCGCTGTTCTCGCCCTCCGCGCTCCTCCTCCTTCACCGCCGCTCTCCGCGCGCACGGTACGCGGAGCTCACAGCGCGAGTCTCCCTCTCGCACACACACGCGCTCGGTGATGCCAGCAGCAGCAGCAGGAGGAGTGATGGTAGCGGCGGTGCTGCGCACCAGCGACAGCGACAGCAGCCAGCTCAAGAACAGCGCCGAGACCATCGACGAGCTCGCGAGTCAGCACGGCTGCGACGGCGACGACGACGGCGGCGGCTTCGAGGGGGACGGCGATGCCGACGGCGAACGCGCGGCGCTGGACGCGTACGCGCGATCGTGTGACGCGATCGTCGCCAAGTCCGTGGAGCGCTACGTGGGCTTCGTGCGGCGCCGACGGCGCGTGGTGGACCCGGCACGCTGGGCACTCATCTGCGAGGCGCGCGGGCTGCGCGTGTACAAGGAGCGCGTGGAGCTGCGCTCGATGGCGAGCGTCGCGTCGCTGCTGTCGGAGGACGACGGCGACGGCGGCGCCGGACGCGCGAGCGAAGAGGTCGCCGAGCTGCCGGTCGCCGCCTCTGACGACGAGCGCGCGCGACGCAGCGGCAACGCGTCGTCAGCGTCGTCGTCAGCGTCGTCGTCGTCGTCGTCGAGGCTGCGGCGCCAGGCGTCGGTCGTGCGCTCCCCGAGCACGATGGTGAGCGCGTTCTGCGTGGGTCGCCTGCGCGGGTCGCTCGACTCGGTCATGGCGGGGCTCTACGCGGACACGGCGGACGACATGCGCGCCAACTGCACGATCCAGTTCGGCGACGAGCTGCTCGACTGCGGCATCGTGCAGACCTTCGAGCGCGCCGACGCCGACGGCGGAGACGCCCAGCAGCAGCCGCAGCAGTACCGGTACTTCGGCGTCAAGTGGCTCGAGAAGCAGAGCGCGTTCCCGCCGGGCGTCGTGGACCAACTCTGCTGGGTCGAGGTGCGTGCGTCGCTGTCTCTGCTCTGAGTGTCTGAGTCGCTGGCGACTGACACACACACACACGCACACACGCAGCGCACGGGCGTCCACACGATCGCGTCGGGCAGGCGGTTCGGGTACCAACTGCTCAAGTCCGTCGTGCCGCTGGAGGAGCAGGCGTCGTCCGCGTGCGGCGCGGCGCGGCCCGCGAGCATCTCGCTCTGCTACCTCTACTGTCAGCTCGACGCGGACCTCGTCGAGGTGTTCGTGCGCGGCATCGTGGAGGTCGGCAGCTCTCCGGCCGTGAGCGGCCCCGCCGACGAGGCGCAGGAGCTCGCCGTGCGCGCGGCGGGCGACTTCATCCTCGCGGCGGTGCGCGGGCGAGAGTGCGGCCGCATGCGCAAGATCGCGCAGCTCATCGACCAGTCCAAGAGCGACCGCGCGCAGCTCACGTACGTGTGCGCGCAGCTCGTGTGGCGGGGGAGGCGAGTGCGTGCTGACGGAGGATGCGTGGCAGCGCGTGCAACTGCTCGAAGGTCATCGCGGGTCTGCCCAAGGTCGAGATGTGCGCGACGTGCGTGGAGGCGATGCGGGAGCGCAAGCTCGTGGACGTGCGCGAGCTGACGCGCGCGAGTCGGTCGCTCGCGGCGACGGAGCGCAGCGCCGCGCAGCTCGCGCTGCTGCAGACCCGCTACGGGTCGGTGCGGCGCGACGCGGAGGTGCCCGAGGCGCTGCTGCTGGAGAGCTACCGCGAGGCGCAGTCGTTCCGCATGTTCCTGCCGATCCGCGACCCGCGGCCGCGCTCGGGCTACCGCGCGGCGCGCAAGCAGAGCGGCAACGTGCTCATGCAGATGCTTGAGCGCAACCACCGGCAGGGCTCGTTCCTGCCGACGTTCCTGCGACCGGACGAGGACGACGACGAGGTTGCCGCCGCCGCTGCTGCTGCGGCTGCGACTGCCGCCAACACTGCGGCGAACGCCCGTGGTGGCGCAGCGCTGGCGAGCGCGTCGACGCGCAAGCGCGCAGGTCGGCAGCAGGTCCGCGTCGGCGCGCCTTGAGCAGCGTGACGGGACCCTCGTTTTACTCACTATCGGCGTTTTTTGTAAGTTCTATGTATTCTGCGCGCTCGCTGATTGGTCCGCGCATCTCAGATTCTCGAAAATTCGAGTTTGTTCTCTAAAATTTACAAAATCCTTTCACTTCCGCCAGTTTGAAGCTCTCATTTCTCGATTCGCCAGCAAGCGCAAGGAACAGCAAGATCTACGACAGCAAGCTCTACGACAAGCAGCAAGCTATGGGCAAGGACTACTACGCGATCCTCGGCGTCGGCCGCTCCGCGAGCGACGAGGAGCTCAAGAAGGCGTACCGCAAGCTCGCGCTCAAGTGGCACCCGGACAAGAACCCGAACGACCAGGAGCGCGCGCAGCAAAAGTTCCAGGAGGTCGGCGAAGCCTACGAGGTGCTCAGCGACAAGCAGAAGCGCGAGATCTACGACAAGTACGGCGAGGAGGGACTGAAGGCCGGCGGCGGCGCGGGGCCCGAGAGCGCCGGTGGCGGGATGCCCGGCGGCGGCGGCGGCGGCTTCAGCGGGATGCCCGGCGGCTTCTCGTTCTCGTCGAACGGTCCGGGCGGCTTCTCGAGCTTCTCGACGTCGTCGTCGGGCTTCCCAGGCGGCGGCGGCGGCTTCAGCTTCCACTCGACGGACCCGTCCAAGATCTTCGAGCAGTTCTTCGGCACGTCGAACCCGATGGAAGCCGAGCACATGGACCCGATGTCGATGTTCGGCGGCGGTTTCGGCGGCGCGCGCAACCGCGCAGGCCGCGGCGGTGGCGGCTTTGGAGGCTTCGGCGGCGGCGGCCACGGCGGCGTCGAGAGCATGTTCGGCGGTCGCGGCAACCAGGGTCCGAAGCCCAACAAGCTCAAGGTGACGCTCGAGTGCACGCTCGAGCAGCTCTACACGGGGTGCACGAAGAAGCTCAAGATCACGCGCAAGGTGTTCGACGCGACCACGCAGCAGGTGCGCGAGGAGCAGAAGATCCTGGAGGTGAACGTGCGGCCGGGCTGGAAGGACGGCACGAAGATCACGTTCGAGGGCCAGGGCGACGCGCTGCCGAATCGACCGCCGCAGGACATCGTGTTCGTGATCAAGGAGAAGGCGCACGAGAAGTTCCGGCGCGACGGCGACAATCTTGTGTACCGCGCCAAGCTGTCGCTCAAGGACGCGCTCGTGGGCTCGGGCATGCTCACGATCAAGTCGCTGGACGCGCGCAGCATCAACATGCGGCTCGACGGCGTCGTGGCGCCCGGCACGCGCAAGGTGTTCGCGGGCGAGGGCATGCCGCTGCAGAAGAGCCCGGCGCAGCGCGGCGACCTGCTCGTCGAGTTCGACGTGCAGTTCCCCGCGAGCCTCACGGAGCGGCAGAAGGAGCTGCTGCGCCAGGCGCTGTAGGCTCACGAAACGTATTTAACAAATCAAGACGGTGGATTAGCATGACGAGACGCGGTGCAGGTGTGGCGCGGGCGAGAGAGAGAGAGACTGGGAGCTTAGGAGACTAACTACATGGTCCCGCGGCGGATGTGCTGGTACGGGAAGCCCTCGGGCGTGACGAGCGCCGGCGACTGCTGCTGCTGCGGCTCCTTGGACGAGTACGACGAGTAAGACCAGCCGAGCACGCTGGCGTCGTCCTTGGAGCTCTTGGTGAGCACGTCGTCCTTGACCTTCTTGAGCTGCTGCTCCTTGGCCTTGCGGATCGCGCGGCCCATGGCGTCCGCGAGCGCGTTCGCGTTGTCGCCGCTCTCGAGCCGCAGCGCCTCGAGCTTGGCGTGGAGCTGGTCGAAGAGCAGCACACTGTCCTTGGCCACCTTGCGCTCCGTGCGGCGCTTCTCGGCTTGGATGAGCGCGAGCTGCTTCTGCAGGCGGTTGACGAGGAACTCCTGCTCCTGCTCGAGCTCGTTCTCGAGGTGCACCTTCTCGTTCAGGATCTTGGCGACTTGGGACTCGAGCGCCTTGCGCATCGCGTGGTCCTCGGCAGAGAGCTCCTTGAGCAGCCGCTCCTTCTCGAGCTTGGCGGCCTCGAGCTGCTTGTGCAGCTTGTTCACGATGTACTCCTGCTCGTGCTCGAGGCGGTTCTCGAGGTCCACCTTCTCTTTCCGCAGCTGGAAGAGCTTCTTCTGCAGCGAGTTCGTGAGCAGCTCCTCCTCGCGCTCCACCTCGAGTGCGAGCTGCTCCTTCTCGCTCTTGAGCTCCGCGAGCCGCTTGATGAGCCGGTTCGCGATGCGCTCCTCCTCGGCCTCCGTGGACTCGCCGAGCTGCACGAGCGCCGCGCGCAGCTGCTTTGCCTCGTTCTCGAGCGCGGCGGAGCGCTGCCGCTCGAGGATCAGCAGCTCGCGCGCGTCAAGGCCACTGGTTGTCGTCGCCGTCGTTATCGTTGTCGCCGTCGTCGTTGTTGTCGCCATCGTCGCCGTCGTCGCCATCGTCGTCGGGTTCTCTGGCTTTTGGATTGCGCTCATCTTGTGGGCGGTGCGCTCGTGTGTGTGTGTAGGTGTGCGGGGGGAAGGCGCGTACGACGTTGCCGTGTGGGCAGCCAGGCAGGCAGGCAAGCAGGCAGCTTCGAGCTTGTTCCGCTTGTGTTCGAGCGCGCTTCTTCGCGAATGTGAGCCTGGTGCTCGCACAGGAAGACCTCGCTTATATCACTATTGCGTTATGGCAGTGGCGACGTTCTGTATCGGAGAGCGCATGCAGTGCAGCTGCGCTGATACGGAACAAGTTGGGTTGACTGGATCTCAGTATGCTCCGAGGACAAAAACAGTGCGCCGTTTCCGGAGATTCGCTGGCGTGCGAAACAGAATTTAAACTCTTGAGCCAATCGAGTATACAGAAACCAAGTCAGCGCGTGTCCCATTGAAGTTGCCTCTGCTCGGAATTAACGCCGATCCGTCGTGGACACACTACTCGCAGGAGCTTCGACGACACCTGTGCTGCATCGCACGCGTCCGCGCTGCACGCGTCCGCGCTCCCCACTTCCTCCGCTGTCTCGGTCCTTCGTCCGTCGATGTGCTGTACTGCGAGCCGGAGGAGGCAGGCGGCGCCTGCTGGCCGCTGTTTCGCATCCAGCCATATGCTCCTGCGCTCGTGCTGGCTGCCACGAGTGTTGCTGCGAGTGGCGACAGCGTCTCTAAAAGCCTCGCCACTCAGCAGCTAGATCGCTCTCTTGCGTGTGTGTGTGTGTGTGTGGAGGTGCACGCAGCGCCACGTACGCGCTGTGGCGAAGCTTCCTACTACTGTTGCCGATAGTATCTCCTTCTAGCCGCTGCCTGCCGCTGCTGCGTATGTGAGCGCTGCCGCATCGCTAAAGCGCACGTGCCACGTGCCAGTGCTAAGCCATGACTGCGCTGCTCGACCGAACACCACCGCGAGCACTCGTCTACAGTAGCGGTCAACCCACAGGATCCATGTGGTCCGACGGTGGATGGAGAGTGGTCACGCTAGCTCGACTGCACGCAGCACACACTTCTCCTCTGCCTCGGCGTCTCGGCATCTCGCCGCACGCATAGTTCTTGCTCCGCGTGCAGCAGTCGACTCGCGCGCATTCGCTCGCCTGTAGACAGGAGAGGTAACGCCCAGCTTTCTCGGTCTGCCGCGCGTTTCGACTGGAAGGCTGAGCACCGCAAAGAACGAACGAGCCTCGCAGCCCGGCCTTCGTTGGCTCGTGTGTCACCGGTACATGCTAGGTGGCCTGGCGCATGGCGAGCACTTGCTTGCACTGCACGCACACTGCACACGCAGCTTGTCTAGCGAGCATGGGAAGATGACGCGACAGGAATGATGGTAACATTCGAGAAAAAGGCAACTTGCTTTGACGAGCAAACGGACGTGTGGCTCACACTCGATTTCGCCTCGCGCAGCACACACGCCCACTGCACTGCTCCAAGCTCCACCTCCTCACAAGCTCCACCGTCACCACCATGGCTCGCTCCCGTCGCTCCACGCCCGCCTCCCCTGCTCGCAAGGCGCCGCCCGCCGCACCCGCTAAGAAGCCCGCGCCTGCGCCGGTGCAGGCGACGCCCGCTCCAACCCCCGCTCCGGTCCAGAGCAGCAGCAGCAGTGGCGGCGGCATGATGGGCGGGCTGCTCGGCACCGTGGCCGAGGGCATGGCGTTCGGCACGGGCAGCGCCATCGCGCGCCACGCGGTCAACTCGGTCGTGGACTCGTTCGGCTCGGACAGCAAGGACGCGCCGGCGGTGGCGGCTGCTGCTCCCAGTGCGCACGCTGCTCCGGCCGCGGCCGCCGCGACTGTGTGCGTCGCCGACCAGAAGGCGTTCATGGAGTGCCTCAACACGCGCGCGAACGACATCTCGGCGTGCCAGTTCTACCTCGACGCGCTCAACCAGTGCAAGCAGCAGAGCGCGTACCAGTGAGCAGCAGACTGGCTGCTACTGGCGGCAACCAACCTACACGTGATAGCGATAGCGCGCGCTGGCTGGCCGGCTTTCTAGACCATCAATCGCATAGACTACTTGCATGCTCACGTGTGTGTGTGTGTTCATCGTGTTGGGTGAAGCGCGGCAGCAGGCTGACGCACAATGTGCCGAGAAGCTGTGATCAAAAGAATCCACCCATCATCGCAATACTCTGTCGAAACACTGGACATCCAAAAAGTTTGTCTATAATTCTTTTTTCCTATTTATAAGTGTCCAGTATCGTAATTTCGAGCGCGACCATAGCCGCCAACGCGGGAGAACAAAGAAAGCAGCAAAGCGAGCCAAGTGGAGGAAGAGGAAGAGCTCGGTGCTTCGCGCGCGCGCAGTCGTCGGTCTCCCAGGTCGCACGCTCTCTCTCTCGCTCTATCTCTCGGTCGGTCGGTCGGTCGGTCGAGCCCACTCGCAGCAGCACCAGCAAACAAGCAGGTCGGCTCCGTCGCGCTCGGGAGTGAGCAGCGCCGACTCTCGTTCCCTCCCTCCCTTCCTCCCCCCTCCTCGACGAGCGCTCCGTTCGCCCCCTCGCCCCCCACGCCCGCCGCCACTACGCTCGCAGACCGCAAGCGGAAGCGCGGGATGTCCCACGACGGGGCCGCCTTCGGCTCGGACGGCCGTCCGCCCGCGAATGTGACGCGCATCGCAGTGACGCTGCAGCCGCCGCCGCCGGACGCGCTCATGAGCGACGCGGACGACGCGTCGGCGCTCTCGTTCGGATCGCTCAACGGCGACTTCGGTGGCCGCGCGCCCACGTCGGCGCTCGACCTGTCGCTGGCGTCCGCCTTCGACGTCGTGAAGGAGGCGCGCAACGTCATCCGCGCGTTCCTGCTCGAGCACCAGTGCTACGAACTCATCAAGAACAGCGGGAAGGTACGTTGAACGTGCGGGGAAAGCAGAGAGCGGCAGCGGTGCTGACGCGGTGGTGGTGGCGCCGGCGGCTGCAGGTGGTGGTGTTCGACGTGAAGATCCCGATCAACTTGGCGTTCTTCGCCATGGTGGAGCACGGTGCGCGGCTGCTTTTGGTTCTGCTGCTGTGAGGGGTCTTGCGCGGCTGGCGGCTGACGGTGGTGGCGGCGCTGGCGATCGACGCCGCGCAGACATCAAGTCCGTGCCGATCTGGGACGCCGACCAAGCGCAGTTCGTCGGCATGTTCACGGCCACCGATTTTGTCAACATCTTGCGTCACTTTTACATCCGAGGGTCGCCCATGAACGAGTTAGCAGAGCACAGCATCGCGTCCTGGCGAGGTGCGTGCCGGTCGCGCGTTCGGTTGGTGGGTCGGAGCGGACGCGGGAGGCTGACGGACGAACTCGGTGGCTGCGGCTGCGGCTCCTGATTGCTTGCGTGCAGCGATCCCCCGGTCGTTGACAATGGTGGCGCCGCGCGAAGGGATGCTGTCTGTGACGCCCGAAGACTCGCTCTACCAGGCGTGCAAGCTGCTACGCGACAACCGGTTGCACCGACTGCCCGTGGTCGACCCGCTCCAGAACTCGGTCTTATCTGTCATCACTCATAGCGGGATTCTGGAGTTCCTCGTCGCGACGTTCCGGGAGCAGCGGCGGCTGTTCGACCAGCCCATCTTCGACCTCGGGATCGGCGTGTACAGCAATCTGATCACCGTGCCGGAAGACATGCCGCTCATCCGCGTACTGCACACGCTGGCGGAGCGGAGGATCTCGGCGCTGCCGATCGTGGATGCCAGTGGTGCGTCTCGTCTCGCGTTGCTCTTTCGTGCGGGTGTGTTTGCGGTGTCGTTACGAGGTGCGGGTCGCTGACAATGCTGTATGATGTCGTCTCGCAGGCATGGTTGTCAATATTTATTGCGTATCAAACGTCACCGTACGTGATGCGTGTTGCGTGGCGCTGGCTGGTGACAGCGGTGCGAGGAGGGAGTGTGTGTGTGTGTGTGTGTGTGTGTGTGTGTGTGTGTGTGTGGACTCACGGTGGTGCTGTGCTGCGAGCAGGAACTGGTGAAAGACCGCTCGCTCACTCAGTTAGACATGGCCGTGGGGGACATTCTTAGGATCCAGGCTGCCGAGGTGGGTCGCTCGCTGTGGACGGGGTCGCGCGCTCGTTCGGATTCGCCAGCAGGGTTCTCACTCCGGCGTGTGCGTGCGTGTTTGCTCGCAGGGCAACGTCGGCGAAGGGCTGCACCTGTGCTACAAGACGGACACACTGCACATGATCTTCGAGCGCTTCGCGGCAGTGAAGGCGCACCGCCTGGTGTGCGTGGACGAGTACACGCGCTGCGTCGGGATGGTCTCGCTCAGCGACCTGTTTAATTATTTCATCCAGGACGAGTGAGCGAGGCGGCGAGCAGCAGCAGGCGAGCGCGAGGACGCCGACGCAGCAGCTTCGGATGTGTGAGGCAGCGACCGGCGCACGAGGAATCTGGGAAGAGCCGAGAGAGCGCAAGAGACGAACACCCACTCATCCACCCACCCACGAAATACTCAATACAGAGACACCCCCACTCGCGACGCAGGGCACGAGGGCAGGCGCGCGCACAGCGAGCGAGCGAGCGGCGATCCTGTCGCCGATCCTGTCAACCTGTTCGGTGTTCGTCAATCCGGCGTTCTTCGGTGTTCTGGCGCGTGTCCGCTTTCAGCATACAAATTTTCATATAAACGAACAGCACTTCCCACACAGTCGCCTGCTCGTCGCCACACTGAACTCGTCCACCTCATGGGCTGCTGCTCGTCCAAGGCGCAGCTCCAGCTCATCCGCGAGCCCGCGGATGCGCCACCGCCGCGAGCCGCGAGCGCGCGCGACGCCGTGCGACAGCCGACAGAATCGGAGAAGCGCGCGCGCGCGGCCGAGGCGGCGGAGGCGCGCAAGACCGACTGGCGCCAGGGCGGCGCCACGGACCCGGAGAAGGCGCGCAGCCTGCAGCAGCGACGCGAGAAGGAGGAGCTGCTCGGCCAGATCCACAGCCGCTACGCCGCGCTCGGCAAGGAGCCGCCCATCGGGCTGCCGACCTGCGACGTGCCGCAGTTGCGCCGCCACCTCGAGACGCTGCGCAAGTGATGCCCGCGGGAATGAACTGAAGCGCGGCGAGGGAGCTGCTGCTGGAGACGACGACGACGACGACAACGGACACGTACGCGAGGGTGGAGAGAGTGAGAAGAGCAGTGGCTACCGAGAGACGAAGCAGGAGGTCTTGAGGTCTTGAGCTCTCCAGGAGCTCTCGAAGAGAGCAGTGGGAAGGAGAGGGAGGTCTGTGGTGTATATAAGCGAGTGCGTGGCATCCGCCTGCGATTGTGACGCAGAAGCTCCCAGTGATGGTGGAGCCGCGCACGCACACAGCAGCTTCCGATGCGCCGCAGACAGACAGAGCGAGAGAGAAGGTCCTCGCGTGTGCGCAGCATGCCACTCAGCTCTCTTGATTAAAGTATGCATTTGACATTTCCTTGATAGTGAAAAAACTCAGTATCCACGCCGACCCCAGTCAGCCATTGAAACACTAGCGCAGCTCCAGCTCCAGCCGTGGCGGCGCTGCCGGACGTCCTCCTCCTCCCCCTCCCCCCTCTCTATCGTCCGCCACACCCACCGCCGCCACCATGTCCACGACGCTCGCCAAGATCAACGAGCTCGAGGCCGAGTATGCGCGTACGCAGAAGAACAAGGCCACGATGAAGCACCTGTGCCTGCTCAAGGCCAAGATCGCCAAGCTGCGGCGCGAGATCACGGACGCCGGCTCCAAGTCGGCGGGCGGCGGCACGGGCGAGGGCTTCGACGTGAACAAGGCCGGCGACACGCGCGTGGGACTCGTGGGCTTCCCGTCGGTCGGCAAGTCGACGCTGCTCACGAAGCTCACGGGCACGTTCTCCGAGGCGGCGAGCTACGAGTTCACGACGCTCACGGCGATCCCGGGCACGCTGCACTACCGCGGCGCGCGCATCCAGATCCTCGACCTGCCGGGCATCATCGAAGGCGCCAAGGACGGCAAGGGCCGCGGCCGGCAGGTCATCGGCACGGCGCGCACGTGCAACGTCATCCTTATCGTGCTCGACGCCATGAAGCCCGCGACGCACAAGAAGCTCATCGAGCACGAGCTCGAGGGCTTCGGCATCCGGTGCGCCGCAGAAGTGGAGCCGGCAGCGGGTGGGAGCGGAAAGACTGACGCGCTTGTGTGTGTGTGTGTGAGTGCAGGCTGAACAAGAAGCCGCCAAACATGGTGCTCAAGCGCAAGGAGCGCGGCGGCGTGAACTTCCAGACGACGTGCCCGCAGAGCGAGCTGGACGCCGAGACGGTGCACCAGATCCTGCACGAGTACAAGATCCACAACGCGGACGTGACGCTGCGCGAGGACGTGACGGCGGACCAGCTGCTGGACGTGATCGAGGGCAACCGTGTGTACATCCCGTGTCTGTACGTGCTCAACAAGATCGACCAGCTCACGATCGAGGAGCTGACGATCATCGACCAGATCCCGCACAACGTCGTGATCTCGGCGCACCACGGGTGGAACTTCGACGAGCTGCTCGAGAGCATCTGGGACTACTGCAACATGATCCGCATCTACACCAAGCCGAAGGGCAAGATGCCGGACTACAACGAGCCCGTGATCCTGCACTCGGAAAACCCGACGATCGAGGACTTTTGCCTGCGCATCCACAAGTCGCTGCTCAAGCAGCTCAAGTACGCCTGGGTCTGGGGTACGTCCGTGAAGCACCAGCCGCAGAAGGTCGGCAAGGACCACGTGCTGCAGGACGAGGACATTGTGCAGATCGTCAAGAAGACGTAGTAGGCTGGCTAGCGCCTGCGCGAGAGCCTCGTCAAGAGATGACTCTCGTCGTACGCGTCGTCCAGGTTGGAGGAGACTTGGTGGCACGGAATCGGGAGCGAGGACTCGGTGATCCTCGCGATCGTGGTCGAGTGGTTGCGAGATTGCCATGAAGGGTGGGGACGCAGGCATCACAGGCACCACGCGCTCACTCGATGAAGATCGCGAACTCTCTGGTGCTGTGCTTCTTGCATCGTCCATTCTTCTCCATCTTGCTCCTGCGCAATGACAACACGACGCTGGACCTACTGCCTGTTATGAGCTGGTGTTGTGTGGCGTGCGTGGTGCTTGTGGTGGAGCATCAACATGTGAGCAATCGACGCTAAGAAGCGCGACTCTTCATGGCAAAGCCGAAATAGCTACACTTTCGAGAAAGTGCCTCTTGCTACACGACTCGAGACTCGAGACTCGAGACTCGAGACTCGAGACGCATTCTCGCAGGAAGTCGTCGGGACACACGCGCAAGGATGCTGGATCGCCTGGCGGAGATCAAGGGCAGCGCCCCGGACGTGGCGATCGACGTCGATGTGAGTCGCGAGCCGGTTCCTTTCGAGTCGAGGAACTCTTCGCCAGCGGTGGTGCTGACGCCACTCTCGTGTCGCGGCTTGACGGGGCGTGTCTGGACTGCGCTCGCTCGCTAGCGGTCGTACGTGTCTCGATGCAAACTCTCTTTCTCTCTCTCTCTCTCTCTCTCTCTCTCTCTCTCTGTATTGAGTGCCTCTCCCCCTCTCACACACGCATGCTCGTGGCTCGCGCGGACGGAGCAGCAACGGCATCACGAGACCAAAGTTCATGGAGCAATTCTTCAAAGACGTCGAGGACATGCAGCTGGACCTCGCTAACATCAAGTGCGTCGCACTGTGCGTGTGCAAATCGGGTGCTCGCTCAACCATCGTGCGTGAACGGTGTCGCAACGCAGCTTGGGTACCCAGAAGATCACAGAGCTCAACCAGAAGGCGACGCTCGCCACCTCGTCCACGGAAGAGCATGGTACCACCAGCGCTGAGGGTCGCTGCCTTGACAAACGACGCTGTGTCCGCCGCTGACATCGTGGCGCTGCTGTGCTGTGGTGCGACTGACCCCTTCGTGCTGCAGCCATCAGCAACGAGCTGGCGCTCGTGATTGAGTCGTCGAACAAGAACGCGGCGAATGCGAAAGCGATGCTGGAGCTCCTGAAGAAGGAGTCGGGCGACCGCAAGAAGGACAAGGCGACGCCGCTCTCGGAGATCCGCATCCGAGAGAACATGTGCGCGACGCTCACGAAGAAGTTCATGGACTGCATGAAGGAGTACCAGAAGGCTCAGGTGCGTCAGGAGGCGCTGCGACCACGGGGGGGGGGGGGGGGGGGGGGGGGGGGGGGGGGGGGGGGGGGGGGGGGGGGGGGGGGGGGGGGGGGGGGG
>JAASFS010000398.1:0-19361 GCA_023333865.1 Globisporangium perplexum | reverse complement strand
TGTCGGATTCGACTGGTTTTTGTGCATTCAGATCCTTTTCCCTTTGGCTCCATTTGAGCACATTTCGAGACAGAAAATAACAGTTTTGGTTTGTGCACACACAAATATGCACATGTTCACAAACCCCTGTCGGGGACTGTAAGCCAGAAATAATACATCTCGCGAAAGATACTTTATTCAAACAACTTGGCAACTTGGCAACTCAAAATAAATGGAGTATTACAATATTTTGAGTAAAATTCAGCACAGCACTTATTTTAAGATGTGCCGCATAGTTTGTTATTGCGTTTGTTTGGGGTCTGATAGAAGTGGTAACACTATGAATGCAAATTTTATGAGTTTGAGAGAAGCATACAAAGAACCAGAAGATTAACAGTAAGAATACACTTTTCCCGAAGTAGACGTATTTTTTTCGCTTTGGTCTTTCTCCAAGTTTGGGTAGTATTCTTTTGGTGGGTTGCATGCTTTGTGTCAAATTTGGCTAGAACTACATGTGTTTCGATTGTGCAGAAGCAATCAGCATTGAATAGATGTTTGGGCAATGGTCCACAAAGAAACAACACTATCAGCAGTTTCATGAGGGAATACCTCAACTCCATCAGAGAGAAGGTAGACTTCGATCTTCAGTAGTCGTATTAAAAGCTCGATTGCTGACTCGATATTCACTGTCTAGAAACGTCACATATACGTTTCCACTTGCAGTTTCTCTCTCTCTCTCTCTCTCTCAATCTTTCTTCCTATCTATTTAGCCTCACACTGTGTCTTTTGATCTGCAATCTCTCTGTTGGAAGATACAGTGACTGGTGCGATCAATCGTATGTGGTGCTGACTCTAACCTTGAATTGGATCGGCTTACAAAAATAGTGTATAACACATACACATAGGAAATATTTTTGATTATAAAACAACAATAGGTGAAAACGTTATTACATGTTGCAAGTCCGTGAGACACGTTGGTGACGATATCTCCTCAATGAGAGCGGTATTTGTCATTCTGATGGTTATTCTGAGCTCACCAAACATTTGGCTGTCGAACAGTGCCATTCGTATAGCTATGCGACGCCTGCGTATTTAACGGAGTCTGTGCCTCTGGATGGGTTTGGTGATTATATTACCGATAGGTTATATCTCGATAATTGGGATCTCGTCACAGACTTTGCACTACTCAAATCGAATTTATAGGTGTGCTCTTATTTCGGAATGAGTAGTGCTTTAATATGAACTAATAATATGTTTCACTTCTAGCAATCTGTTTGTCGCGCGTCGTGTTATATTGTACTCGTTTTATCTAGCACTCGATCCGATGACGACGGCGACGGCGTCGGCGACGGCGACGGCCACGCCAACGCCGATGATGCCGACACGACGACGCGTGTTCCGCGTGGCGCTGAGTGCGCACGCGCCGTCGGAGATCAACTTCAAGGAGCTGGTGACGCGCAGTCTCGCTGGCACTGCCGCCATTGCCGAGGACGACGCGCAACCACCGCTCTCACTGCCTCCGCTTCCAGCAGCAGGGGCACCTGCACCCGTGGGTCCGCGCTCGCAGCGCTACAACATCATTGAGCGTCTGGAGAAGCGGTACGGCGGCGGAGCCGTGGTCGATTGCTCCGAGAGCGCGGACGGCAGCGGCGGTGGGGGCGGTGGGGGTGGTGGCGGAGGCGGCGGTCGGGGCGGCGACGAGGACGACTACTACGACTCGGAGGACTCGTTTATCGACGACGAGGAGCTGCAGCAGAACATCGAGGAGATCCACGGTCAGGCGCGCGTGAAGACCAAGCACGCGGGTTTCTTCGTGAACGCCGGCGACGAGATCGAGACGCTCGAGCGCGACGACAAGTGCGTGCGTTTGGGCGAATGGGTGGGAAGCGCGGCAGCAGCAGCAGCGCTGACGCGTGTGGCTCTTGTGCGTGCAGTGACGACGCGGACGACGCGACGGGCAAGCCGCGCAAGAAGAGCCGGAAGAGCGGTGCCGAGTCGTCCAAGTCGGTCAAGGGCTATCTAGACGAGTGGTCGGAGGCGGCGTCCGACTGGAACCCCGAGCCGGAGGTGATCGCGAAGATGGAGACGCTGCGGGCCGCCGTGCGCGAGTGTGCGTGTGCCGTCGTCGCCATCGTCGTCACCACCGCCGCTGGCGCTTGTGACTCCAGACTCACTCGGATCTCCCTCTTCGCGCTGCTGGGCGTGTGCTGCGTGCGCTGCAGTGGAGCAGGCCGCGCCGATCACGAAGGTGTTCCCGCGCAAGCTGGACGACGCGCTGCGCGCGGTCGACATCCTCGTGGTGGAGGCGCATCCGAACAAGTGGCGCGTGAACGGCTACTTCGCGACGCTCATGACGTTCCTGCCGTTCACGAAGCAGTACCTCAAGGTGGGCGAGAGGCGCGCTGGTCCCTCGCTTCTTGGCCTCCCCCACCTCACGCTCGCTTGGGTGCTCCTTCGTGTGTGGCGTGGCAGTCGAACATGCTGCGCCTCGAAGCCCGAGACACCGCGCTGAAGCTGAAGGAGGATCTGGAGAAGGCGTTCCAGTCCGTCAGCGAACTCGTGCGTGTCTCGAGTGCTGCTGACTGCTGCGGGGTGGGCGATGTCTCATCGCCGACAAGCAGTACTTCGACTGACACGGAGGCGACTGCGGTGTGCGCAGATCGCAGCGCACGTGAAGCGCGCGGACTCGGAGCCGCTGGAGCAAGTGAAGGAAGGTGCGTGGGTGCGGTTGTGGGTGTCTGTCGAGTGGCGACGGAGCTCACGTGCTGCGGCTCGCGCGCTTGGCAGCCATCGTTCAAGACCGCGACCTGGCGGAGAAGCTGCACCACTTGCTGAGCGTCCAGGACGAATGGGCCGCCAAGGAGAACGACTATCGGTGCGTGGGAGGAAGCGCTCGGCGCTGCGCTGTCGCTCGTGCGGGCCCTGACCTCGTGGCGGCGTGTGTGGCAGGCAAATGCTCAAGACGGAGGACAAGAAGCACCTGAAGGAGCAGGACTACGCGGCGCTCAACGCGCGCCAGGAGAAGAACCGCTGCTTCAACCGGGTACGCTGCGCGTCTGCATCTCTCTCTCTCTCTCCGGCACCCGCGGTCGTCTCACCGCTCGTCTCGTCCGCTTGCTTGTACTTACGTGCTGTGCTCGCCGCTGTTCCAGGTCCTCGCGCTCTTCTCTCCGCCGGCGGGTCTGATGGACCTGCCAGCCCTCCGCGGCATGAACAAGGGGGCGAAGTCCAAGCCGGCGAAGAAGCCGGCGGCGGTCCAGACGAAGCCCGCGGCCGCAGCAGCAGCGAGACCCGCGCCGGTGTCGACCACGCCGACAGCGACGGCGCCGGTGGCGAAGCGCAAGAGTCCGACGGTGCCGCCGCTGCCGTCTCCGGCGATGGCGAAGAAGGGCATCAAGCCGTTCAAGTCGCGCATGATGGACGACACGCCCGTGTTCTCCGTGCAGGACTTCGAGGAGATCGACTGAGTGGCGCGCGAGCGCTCTCTTGCACACACGGTGCCATCCGTTCAACTAGAAGATCTATGGTGGGTGGGGGAGACGATCGCCGAGACTCGCAGTTACGCCCGCGAGGCGGTCTACTCCTCGCTCTTCACGGTCACACTCGCGGTTGTCAGCACGTGACTGCGCTTCACGCGCTCGAAGACGATGATCATCTCGCAGTGGGGCGTGTGCGGGAACATGTCGACCGGGATCGCGTGCACGGGCTCGAACGCATCGCCCACGAGCGTCTTCGTCTTCGGGCCGCACAGGATCATGGCGTCCTGGATGAGCGACCCCGTCGGGTTGCACGACACGTACACGATCCGCTCCACGGGCGGGCAGCCGCGCAGCGCGCGCAGCACTTGGAAGTGCAGCCCCGCGCGCGGCGGGTCCACGATCGCCACGACGCGCTTGAGCTGCTGCTCCGACTCGGACCGCTTCTCCTTCAGCAGGTCCTTCATCACGTCCTCGGCCTTCGAGTTGATGAAGCTCACGTTCGTGACCTTGTTGAGCTTGGCGTTTTCGGCCGCGTCGTCCGTCGCCGCCTTGCAGATCTCGATGCCGACCACCTTGCCCGCGCCTTCGGACGCGCAGATGCCGATCGTGCCCGTGCCGCAGCAGACGTCGTACAGCAGCGTGCTCTCGTCGGCGCCTGCGTGCTCCTTCACGAGCGAGTACAGCGTCTCGGCGCCGCGCGTGTTCACTTGGAAGAACGCGCCGGGAGACACCGAGAACCGCTTGCCGAGCAGCTCCTCCTCGATCGTCGTCTCGCCGTAGATGTGCGTCACCGGGTCGTCCTCGGACGGCGCCGAGACGCCGGCGTACTCGTGCAGGAAGATCGACGTGACCTTGAACGCCAGCGACGTGTCCGTGAGCGCCGCGATCACTTTCTGCTTCAGCTCGGCGTTCTTGTCGGCGTCTGCCAGCGGCTTCACCATCACGACCGCCATGAGTCCGCCCGTGCGCTCGCTCTCGCGGACCGTCAGCATGCGCCACACGCCGTCCTGCGACTTGACGTCGTACACCGGGTACTCGGCCGTCTCGACGAGTTTCTGCATCGCGACACACACCGCCTTCATGTTGCGCGAGACGTTCACGCAGTCGTCCGGCTTGCTCGTCGTGATCACGCCGTCGCGGAAGAGTCCGAGGCGGAAGCCCACGCACGGCTTGCCGTCCGTGTCGAAGCCGATGCTGAACTCGCATTTGTTGCGGTACCCTTCCGTCACGGGGGACGGGTGGATCGAGTCCGTCGGACAGCAGAGTCCCTTGTGGCTCGCGAACGCCGTGAACTGACCGCCCGCGCCTTCGCTCAGCTCGATCGGCGTCGTGAGCACGACCTGCCCGTCGCCCATGACGTACTCGAGCGTGCTCGCGGTGAGCAGGATGAGCTGCGCGTTGTGCGACGTCATGCCCAGCACGTCCTCCTTCACGTCCACACGCCAGGATTCGAACGCGAGCGCCTCGAGCGCGTCCGACGTCAGCGGCGCGCGCCACCACCGCGCATCGCTCACGTTGACCGGGCAGTACGCGTACAGGTGTCCGTTGTAGAGGCCGATGAAGTGCGCGCCGGCCACCGCGCCGATCTGCGTCCACGCGCCGGACGCGAACCGACCAGTGCCCTCCTGCTTGAGCACGCGACCGTCCGCAGTGCAGCAGAGCAGCGTGCCGCGCAGCGACGCCAGCGACTTGACCTCCGCGCCGGGGCCGTCGCAGATCTTCACCCACTCACGCTCCTTCCCGCGGCTCGTGAGCGCGCAGATCGTGTTGTCAGTCTTGGCGGCGACGAGCTCGCTGCCGAACGACACGATGGCCGCGACACCCGCGGCGCCCACCTCGCGCTTCCACGCCGCGCGCTCGTCGGCCTCGTGCACGCGCGAGTAGAGCGCCTGGTCCGCCACGACGAACATGGAGCCGTGGCTCGTGAGCCAGTGCGGGAACTCCACGCGTGCCTTGTGGTGCGCCGGGATCGGGCCGTCCACGCCCGTGCTCTTGCTGTTGCTGCGGTTGCCGGCGTCCACGCGCTTCTCTTTCTTGCCGTACTCCTTGCGCGTGTTGCGCACGATCTTGACGAGCACCTTCTTCATCTCGGCCTCCTTGCGCTCCAGCTGCTCCTCATACGGGACCGACGCCCACGGCGTCACCACGTCACTTGCGCATGTGGGTGCGGCGGCCGGTGCGGCGTCCTCCGCGCCGTCGCCGCCCTCGCCGTCCTCCTGGCGCTCGTGGTGCTTGCGCTTCTTGCCGCCGCGCGGGCGGTCGCTCTGCATGCTGCGCTTCACGAGCGCGTCCTTGGCGTCCATAGGCTCACCGAACCACGTGAGCGCGCGCAGCGCCGGCAGTGCGGCGTCCCGCTCCGCGCGCGAGCGGAAGTGCACGAAGCCGAACGAGAGCTGGCGCGACTTTTGCACCTTGGCGAAGTCCACGCCGTGCTCGCGCAGGAACTCCTCCATGACCTTGGCATCGCGCCACTTGCCGTAGTTGAGCACCACGACCTTGATGTCCTCGTTGCTGCCGCTCGGCGTGGTGCTCGGCGCGGGTTCAGTGGCGGTGGCGGCGGCGTCGGCGGCGTCCATCGTGAGCAGGTCGATCAAGAGCGAATGAGCGTGCGCCAGTCTTTAGCCTGCTCAATTAAGAAATCTTAGTGATGAAAATGAGTATAGAACGGCAGACCTCGTTTTCATCACTATATATTCGTTATTGAGCGCTCTTTCATTCGATTTCACTATGTTCTGTAACCTTACATGTTTTGAAATATTACAAGCAAGACCACTTCTTCTTCAGCACCAGCGCTGCAAGACCACGAGATGAGCGGCGACGACCTGCGCGCGGTGCGGGCGAGCGGCGCGCTGCTGGTGCCCACGGAGATCCGCGAGGGCTTCCAGGTGTCGGTGCACGCGTGCCCCAAGCTGCTCATGCGCGAGCTCAAGCACGTCTTCCCGGCGCAGTTCGGCGGCACGCGGCGCAAAGACGGCGAAAGCAGCACGAGTGCAAGTGCGAGCGCACTGGCGGTTCTCACGTGCCAGCGCGCGCTGATGGACCTGAGTCAGTTTGGCACAGACGCGGATCGCGAGAAGGACCGGCTGCTCGAAACGTTCGTGGAGTTCGCGCAGCATGTGAGCGCGCGGCTGCTGGAGCTCGGCTTCTGGGCGGACTTCATCGACCCGTGCTCGGGGCTGCCGGTGCGTTCGCGCGCCTCTCTGGAAACCAAAGCGACCGCTACTCGCACTGACAGGCAGGAGCTCCTCTCGCGGTGCAGATGCTCACGCTGCAGTCGAACAAGGTGTACAGCGAGGTGGACGGCGTGGAGGTGCTGCTGCGGTATCGCTGTTTGAGCGCCGGCATGTGCAAGATTTTGCTGCACCCGGCGTGGGGGGCGGCCGTGTACCCAGCGTCGCTCTTCACGAACGCGCCGTTTGAGGCCGTGCGCGACGCGATCCTGAGCTCGCCGTTCAGCGAGAGCCCCAAGGCGGCGGCGGCGGCGGACGACAATGGTGATGCGGCTCCGACCGCGACGTTGTAGTTACGGTGCCGCCTTTGTAACATACGAACGTTGCGCGAGTGAACTTCGTTGGCGGAGGCAGTGGCGGTCTCGTTCCAGCACATACACACACAGGAGGAGCAGGAGCATAGCGCTCTTCCCGCATGTGTCCATGCTGCTTGGAACCGCTCGTGCCACACATTGTTCTAGTGTGACTACACCAGATGGTGACAAGTCAGCCTCTCGCCACCAGTAGCTCCTTTCCTCGCTTTTATCGCTATCGCTATTCCTAACACCTGTCCGAGGCAACAAGCAGCAGCAACGATGGCGAGCGGCGGCTTCCGGGTGCGTGCGCGCTCCTTGCCTCGCCGTTCTCTCGCCCCTCTCTGTCGACTGCTTCGCACTAACTCCGCGCCGCGCAGGGTACGAGCATCGAGCAGGACGCGCGGTTCTTCAACCAGAACAAGAAGCTGCTCTCGAAGATGGCGTTCCCCAAGTGTTTCGACGAGAAGGTGGACCTGCGCAAGGTGAAGCTCGAGGTGCTGCACCAGTGGGTGACAGAGCGCGTGACGCAGCTGCTGGGCTTCGAGGACGACATCGTAGCGTCGCTCGTGGTGAACCTGCTGGAGCCCAAGGTGGACGAGACGCCGGATCCGCGCCAGCTGCAGGTGGCGATCACGGGCTTCCTGGAGAAGGACGCGCCGGCATTCACGCAGGAGCTCTGGGAGCTGTTGCTGAGCGCGCAGGCGCACCCGACGGGCATCCCGATGCAGCTGCTAGAGAAGAAGAAGCAGGAGCTCGAGCAGCTCGCGGCTGAGAAGGAGAAGCTGCGCCACGCGCTGGAGAAGAAGCGCCACGAGGCGAGCGGCGGCGCCAGCGAGCGGGGAGCTGCTGCGCCTGCCCAGTCGGCTCGTCAAGAGGCTGGCGACCGCGACAGCAGAGCGACTGCAGGCCGCGAACGGGGTCGCAGAGAGGCTTCGGAGGGCGATCGCGATCGGAGAGACTCGCGGGACTACAGCCGCAGAGAGGCCGCCGCCACGCGTGATCGCAGCCGCCGAGACTCGCGTGATCGCGGTCGCCGAGAGAGCCCTCGCCGCTACAGCGGTCGGCTTAGCCACTCTCGTTCTCGCTCTCGCTCTCGCTCTCGGCGTCGCTCCCGCAGTCCGCCGCGTCGTCGCCGGCGTCGCTCGCCGTCGTCGTCTCGATCAAGGTCCAGGTCGGGGTCTGCTGACTCGCGGAGACGGAGGCGGTGAGGTGTGCTGCTGTCGGTCAATGGCTCGTGGCGTCGCTGCTCACGCTGCTCTCTGCCCCCCGTTGTGCTCTTCGTGCGCAGGTCGCGCTCGTCGAGACGCCGCAGCTCGCGCTCGTCGCGCGACGAGAAGGAGTCGTCACGCAGAACGAGGTGCGCTGTTGCTCTCTGCATCGGCTGCGGTATCGTGTACTGAGCCGCGCTGCGAACTCGCAGGAGCCGTCGCTCGCACTCGCACTCGCGCTCCCGCAGCAGCTCGTAAAGAGAGTGAGTGAGAGAGAGAGAGACAGAGACAGAGAGAGTGACTGAGCGAGAGAGAGAGAGAGAGAGAGAGAGATAAGGACTGAGAAGGAGGCGACGCGCGTGTTGCCCCTGCCACAATAACGCAGTTCGCGAAGCGTCGAGCGGTGCTGTTCGCGTGTGTCGGATCGCCAGCATGCGCAGAGTGGCGGCAGCACGTGAGGCGGCGGACGCGAGCGACAGCGCGGCGGAGCTGGACGCGTTCCTCGCGAAGGAGGCGGCGGATCGAGAGGCGGCGGTAGCGAAGAAGAAGGCGAAGAAGACGACGAAGACGACGAAGAAGGAGGCGGTCGCGGACGACGATGAGCCGAAGCTGTTCATGGAGCTGGGCTGGTCGGCGCAGCAGAAGGTCGGCACGACGGCGCCGGTGCTGCGCCAGGTCGAGGGCGACTCGCTCAAGCAGCGTCTGCGCGCCTACCGCCGCTCGATCTTCTTCCACATCCACGGTGCGTTCGGTGGTGCTCTCGAGGCGGCGCGAGTGAGCGAGCGAGGTGGTGGCGGCGCACGGCGCAGGACGGATTGCCGACGGTTCTCCCTCCTTCCCTTCCTCCTCCGACGACAGCCAAGCTCGACCACAACGGCTTCCTGCTGCACCAGCTGCGCATGAACAAACAGGATCCGAACGGCAAAGATGTGCGTCCGCGTGTGTTCCTGCGTGGCGACGCGCCGCTCGTGACTCGTTCTCGTCGGCTTGGCGAGCTGCTGCTGGCGCGCTGCAGGAGAAAGGGAGAAGCGCTCTGCACTACGCTTGCCGCCACGTACGCCGCGCATGTTGAGGGCGTCCTGAGCGCTTCGAGGGTGATGCGACGTGACCCTCGATGATGTTGCGTGTGAAGGGAGCGCTGACCGCCGTGCGGACGCTCGTGTATGAAGAAGCGACGATCGATGACCCGGACGTGAGCGGAGTTTCGGCGGCGGTGGCGGCAGGCGCGTCTAGATCCCCACTCACGCCCAAGCCTCTCGCTCCTGCTGCTCCCCCAGCTCGAGATGCGCTGGACGCCGCTGCACTACGCCGTCATGGGCGGCCACGAGCACATCGTGGAGCGCTTGATCGAGAAAGCGCCGGTCCGGCGGATCACGATCAACCGGAAGGACGTGCGTGGAGTTCGCTGCTGCTGAGTTCGCTCGCGGATGACGCAGCGACGCTCACGACCTGGTCGCTTCTCGCAGAAGCACGGGACGACGCCTCTGATGCTGGTCGGAACGACTGCCACGCTCTCCATGCGCGCATCCGGAGACCGTCGAGTCTCAAGACACCGGTGTGTCTGTCTGTCTGGTTGTCTGTCGTCCAGGCGTGCGGCGAGGACCACGCGAGCATCGCCAAGCTGCTGCTGCGCAAGAAGGCGTTCATCGACGAGACCGACGTGAGCTGTGTCGATGCTCGCACTGCGCACCGCCGACGCGACTGACTGAACACGTGCATTCGTCTATCGCGCGCGCGCGTGCGGCCCATTCATCCAGGAGGACGGCTGGAGCGCGCTTCACTATGGTACATGCTCCTCTCTCTCTCTCGTGCGGCGCTCGGGGTCTCTGCTCGCCAGCAGCGCCGACGCTGACGCCCTCACGTCCGTGCTCTCGGCAGCGGCAGTCAACGACTCGGCGCTCGCGGCGGAGGTCCTCGTCCAGCACGACGCCAGCCTCAAGGCGAGGACGTCGGCCACGAACGAGACCGCGCTGGAGATGGCCGAGCGCCTGCGCTCGCACCTGGTCGCCATCCTACTGTACGAGGTCACGTACCGCAAGGCGTGACGCGAGCCGCGCCAATGCACCGCAGCCGGCAGGCGCTACGCGAGTCGGAGGTTCTTGATCAGCGACTGCGCGATGATCGGCCGCGCGACCTTGAGCACGTCGATCTCCGGGTCGAGCTTCCGCCCCACCGCCTCGAGCACCGCGATCGAGATCACGATCGACGCGTACTTGCCCTCGAGCTTCACCTCGTGCGTGCAGCAGAGCTCCAGCACCTCACGCAGCAGCGAGCCGACGTGCACCTTCTCTAGCTTGAGCTTCCACCCGAGCGCGTCCGCCACGATGCGCTCCATGCCGTGACAGAACGACTCCAGATCCTTGCACTTTTGCTGCGACAGCTCGCCGTTCGCGAGCTGCGTCTTGTACTCCTTGCTCCGGGATACGATGAGCTCACCCGCCTTGTAGCCGTCGCCCGACGCCACCGCGTGGAAGAGCTCGACGAAGTTGCGCAGGTCCACCGGATCGAGCTTCGTCACGATGCCCGCGTCGATCGCCACGACGCCGGGATGCGCACCGCCGTTGACTCCACTCGGCGCGGCGGGCGCCTGGTGCGCGTCGAAGAGCAGGTTCCCGGGGTGCAGATCCCCGTGCGCGAAGTTGTCGAGGAAGACCATGCGCAAGTACCCCTCGAGCACGACGTGCGCCACCGCCTTGCGCCGCGCCGAGTCGAGCTGTGCCATCTCGCTGAAGTGCAGCCCCGCCTCGAAGCTCTCGACGAGCACGCTCTCGGTCGTGTAGTCCATGTGCGGCGCCGGGAAGCGCAACCCCTCGCGGTGCTCGAAGTGCTCGCGGAAGAGCACGAGGTTCTCCGCCTCCGTGCGCAGGTTGAGTTGCCGGTGCATGATCGACGCGAACTCCTCGACGCTGTCGCTGCCGCCGAGCCAGCGCAGCGCCGGCACCACCTCGAGTAGGTGCACGACGGCGCGCAAGAGGTCGAGGTCGAGCTGCACAAGCTCCTTCACGCGCGGGTGGATCACTTTCACCGCGACGTCGTCGCCGGTCGCGAGCAGGCGGCCGCGGTAGACCTGCGCGATGCAGCCGGAGCCGATCGGTTGCTCGCCGACCTCCATCGCGGCGCGCCAGTCGGCGCCGAACGCCAAGCGCAGCGCCTCGTCGGTTTGAGCCCACGAGTGCGTCGGCGCGTGCTCGTGGAAGCGCTCGAAGCGGTCGCAGAACCCCGGCGGGAAGAGGTCGCGCCGCGTGCTCGCCCACTGCAGGAACTTCATGAGAGCCGGCGACGCCGACTTGGCCGCCCACAGCGCATACTCCCACCAGAGCCGCTCGAGCGCCGGCAGCTGCGCGCGCAGCGCCAGCACGAGCGGCGCCGACGCGGCGAGAGGGCTCGCAAGCGCCAGTAGCTTCGCCACGTGCAGCGCCACACGCAGCCACTGGCGCAGGCGCTGCAGCAGCGACCGCTCGCTCGTCTGCTGCTGTGTTTGGGCGTGTGTGTGTGGCGACAGGTAGTTAGTACAACGGATCGGTTCTAGACAAGTCTGGGAGACGCGGGAGGCGCGGGAGACGCACGTGCGAGAGCGCGAGGCAGTGCAGCGGCGGCGAGAGCGCAGCAGCTCCGAACGAAATAGACGCCGCCGAGGACGACTGCAGCGAGCGTCCGCGCTGCTTGCGCGCGGACGCCAGCGCCTGCGGCGGGAGGCGGAGCAGCGACGCTGCGCTGCGCCGCTGGCACGCGAGCAGCAGGCGCCGAGACGCCGCCGCCACCGGCGATACGCGCGGCAGCACCAGCAGCGGGTGCATGATGTTGACAACCAGAAATGAGCCGTGAACAACATAGTTTAACCTGCTTGGATGAGGTATAGGAATAACCTTACTCGAGAAGGTTATTCACTCGATTGCCTCTCCCAAGTTGGCAACGGCGTCCTGAGCATGCACTCGCATGCTGCCACTGCTGCTGCTGCTGCTACGCGGACGCTGCTATCCTCGAGAGCCGCAAAGTAGCAGCCAGGGGCACGAAGCGACGCGTCCCACTCTCACCGCCGACTGCGCGCACACCGACACAACACATGAACGCTGGTCGCTAGTCGCACTGCACTCGACATTGTCGCGGCTCCGGTTCAGTCTCGCAGGACCTCGTCGTGCACAGCACCAGCGCACTCAGCGCACTCGTAATGTTGACAAGGGGAGCCGCCTAGATCGAACCGCTGTTCCTGGTTTCGTCGACACCGTCACTGCGAGCTGGCGCGAGGTGTTTTTCAGATCAGCGCGCTTCAGCAGGGGCTCCTCTGCACAGCAGCTTTTGACATGGAGACGCCGTGTTCGTCGACTTGGAAGCGTCGAGTGCATCGAGCGAGTGTCTGCCGACGCGGCGGCGCGCTTCTTGGCAGCGAGCCGCTTGCTCGCTCGCTCGCCCGCGAGCTGCGCGCCACCGAGTTCCAATCGACGGATTGGAGCTTGAACTTGTTTCGCACTTGGTAATCAGACGATTGGATCTGGGAGCTCGAAGCTCGGAGAGCCATCGCGTCACGCTCGCGCTCTGCCCGTCGGAGCGCTGCGCGCCGTAGACGTCATGGCCGCCGGGGTCTGCGAAGCCCAGCGCCACTGCGATAGCCACATGTAGGTGCGCTCACCGGCGCCATCGTTGTCCTCCGTGCATGCACAGCCACGCCGTCGTAGCCGCCACCGCGCTTGCCTTCTTCGTCTTCATGCCTGTCATCGGTCGAGATGACCCAATCTCGAAATGGACCAATCAGAGGCGCCGGATCGAGTGACGCTAACGTTGCCGAGCATACTTTGAGCAAGTCTCGTAGCGCCACAGTGGGTTTGTCGCACCCGCTCTCTGCGAACGAAAGAGCTCAGGCATGCGACCTCTCAAGCACCAGCCATCCTCATTCCCGAATCTTCCGAGCCGCGCACAAGTCCCTCTCGCCACCGCAAGTCTTCGCCCACCACCACCACGATGTCCGCCGCCAGCAACTACTCGGACGAGCACCGCGGCTTCGGCACGACCGCGATCCACGCCGGGCAGAACCCGGACGAGCACACCGGCGCCGTCGCCGTGCCCATCAGCCTCGCGAGCACGTTCGCGCAGGCGTCGCCCGGCGTGCTCCACGGCCTCTCGCAGCCCAACTCGTTCGGCAAGGGCTGGGAGTACTCGCGCACGGGCAACCCGACGCGCGGTGCCTTCGAGCGCGCGATCGCCGCGTGCGAGCACGGCAAGTTCGCGGTCGCGTACTCGTCCGGCATGGCCGCCACGACCGCCGCCGTGCACCTGCTCAAGCAGGGCGACCACGTGCTGAGCATCGACGACGTCTACGGCGGCACGCAGCGCTACTTCCGCCAGACGGTGCACCCGACGTACGGCATCGACTTCGACTTCGTGGACATGAGCGACGCCGCGGCGCTCGAGGCGCACATCCGCCCGAACACGAAGCTCGTGTGGCTCGAGACCCCGACGAACCCGACGCTCAAGATCACGGACATCGCCGCTGTGGCTGCGGTCGCCAAGAAGCACAAGCTGCTGCTCGTCGTGGACAACACGTTCATGTCGCCGTACTTCCAGAACCCGCTCGACCTCGGTGCCGACCTCGTGATCCACAGCATCACCAAGTACATCAACGGCCACAGCGACGTGGTCATGGGCGTCGCGATCACCAACAGCGCGGAGATCAACACGAAGCTGCGCTTCATCCAGAACGGCATCGGCGCTGTGCCGTCGCCCTTCGACGCGTACATGGCGCTGCGCGGGCTCAAGACGCTCCACGTGCGCATGGCCACGCACGCCCGGAACGCGCAGGCAGTCGCCGAGTTCCTCGAGGCGCACGCGGCGGTCGAGAAGGTGTACTACCCGGGGCTGCCGTCGCACCCGCAGCACGCGATCGCCAAGAAGCAGGCGAGCGGCTTCGGCGGCATGATCACGTTCTACATCAAGGGCGGGCTCGAGAAGGCGCGCGCGTTCCTCGAGACGGTCGAGATCTTCACGCTCGCCGAGTCGCTTGGCGCCGTCGAGTCGCTCGCCGAGTCGCCGGCCATCATGACGCACGCGTCCGTGCCGAAGGAGCACCGCGAGAAGCTCGGCATCTCGGACAACCTCATCCGCCTCTCGGTCGGCATCGAGGGGCTGCCGGACATCATCGCGGACCTCGAGAAAGCGCTCGCGGCCGAGCCCAAGAAGCACTAGGCGCGTAGGAGCCGATAGACCGAATGAATGCATGTCACCGTTGGATGCGTACGTGTGCTCACTCGGCCGCCGCGACGGACACGCGCAGCCGCGTGCCGAGCGCCGCCTCCTGCTGCCGCACGCGCGCCTCCACGCGCCGCAGGAAGCGCCGCAGCTCCCGCGCCGCCCGTTCCGCCGTGGCGCTCACGCGCGGGTCCCGGCGCTGCGCCGCGCGCTGCAGCCACGAGAGCGCGCGCGCGTAGTCCACCGGCGCGCCGTCGCCGCGCGCGTGCATCTGGCCGAGCGCGAACATGGCCTGCGCGTGCTCGGAGCTGTCGGCCGCGCGCTGGAAGAGCTCCGCGGCGCGTGCGAAGCTCTGCGGCACGCCGCGGCCCTGCGCGAAGAGCAGCCCCAGGTAGTACGAGGCGTCCGCGTGGTGCGCGGCGCTCGCGCGCTCGTAGAGCTCGGCGGCGCGCGCGAAGTCCTGCGGCACGCCGCGACCGTACTCGCTCAGCACGCCGAGGTGGAACTGCGCGTGCGCGTTGCCGGCGCCCGCCGCCGCCTCCAGCAGCTCCGCGGCGCGCGGCACGTTCTCGTCCACGCCGCGACCCTCGCTCAGCTGTCTGTGCGCATCTCACACGTGAGCATCTCGCGTGTCGAGAGCCGCCGAACGCCACGAGGCAGCACGCACACTGCGAGCATCCACATGGCGTCCACGTGACCGCGGTTCGCGCTCTTCGAGAGCCACGCGGCACTCGCATGCGCGCTGAGCGGCAGTCCCGCGCCACCCACGGCATGCAGCACCCCGAGCGCGAACTCGGCGTCCCGGTGCGCCTGCGCCGCCGCGCTGCGCAGTAACCCGACGGCGGCGCGCGCGTCCTGCTCCACGCCGTGGCCGTAGAGCCGCATGACGGCGAGCAGGTAGAGTGCCTCGGGCTGCTGTTGGCGCGCGCCGAGCACGATGCTCTGCAGCGCCGCCTCGTCCACGCGCGAAGCCGAGGAGCCGATGTCGCGCAGATCGTCGCGCAGCAGTAGCGCCGGCAGCTCGAGCGCGGGGTTCGCGGTGGCGGCACCGAGCGTCAGTAGCGACGTGAGCACGACCACAAGCACGAGCACGAGCACGAGCGCGCACATGCTGCTGGGTGGTCGTTCGCGATGTCCTAAGTTAGGATCCGTTCTGCGCGACGCTTCGCCACCGTGCGCGCACGAGCAGCTCCAGTGAATGGAGCAGACGACGTCGTCTACGAACGAGCGAGCGTCCGACGAGCGCGTGCAGCAGAGTGATGGCGACGCCGCACACGCAGCAGGAAGAGGCGGAGGCGCTGCCACCGCCGATGCGCACCGATGCGACCGCAGACAGCGTGCCGGCACCAGTGTTCCCAGTGCCAGCCAAGCAGATCGCGCAAGCCGCCGCCACCGCTAGCACCAGCAGCGCCAACGCAGCAGAAGCAGCGGCAGCGTCAGTAGGGTCGCTCAAGCACAGCGCGCTGGCACCGCCAGTGACCGCTGTCGCGCCAACTTCAACTTCAACTTTATCGTCACGTTCGCCATCACCCCAGCAGGAGCAGCAGCCGCCACCGCCCTCACTGGACGACACGCTGCTGCCCGACGGCTCGCTCGACATGCGCGCGCTCATGATTGCGCTCTGGAGGAACCGCAAGAACGCGGCGTTCACGGCCGAGCTCTGCGCGCGCCTGCCGCGGCTCTCGATCAGCCCGGCGACGCTGGACCAGGTGGAGTTCTACCTGCCGCAGCTCGCGCACATGGTCGTGCACCTCGAGAAGGAGCTGCCGATGGAGGCCATGGAGCAGTTCGTGCTGCTACTCTCGCAAACGAGCGTGCACTTCGCGCTCCAGTTCTTCTGGATCATCTTCGCGGCGTTCGACGAGAATCGCCCCAAGCGCGGCGGCAACCCGCGCACGTTCGCGCGCTGCGCGCAGTTGCTGCTGGCGCTCGAGCAGTGCTTCGTGTACGGCTCGCCGGCGGCGCGCGAGGCGTCGGAGCTGCTCACGCGCAACTCCATCTCCCGCGACGAGATGGACCAGATCGTCATGGCGGACCGCCGCTTCTTCGCGGCGCAGAGTTCGCTCGAGATCTGCTACGAAGGCGCGTGCATCTCCCCCTCCTCTGGTGGTGGCGCTGACAAAGGCGCGGGTGGCGCGAGTTCAAGTGGTGGCGGCGCGCTCAGCCCCAGTGGCGGCGGCGCAACAGCAGCAGGAGGAGGAGCAGGCAGCGGCGGGGTCGGCGATGGCGGCTGGCTCTTCAAGAAGGGCGGCGGCACGAGCAAGATGGGGCGACGCAACTGGACGCTACGTTGGTGCCGTGTAGAGAACCGCATCCTGCTCGTGTTCACGCGGCCGAGCGACGCGAACCCACGCACGGCGTTCCCGCTCGTACGCGCCGAGATCCGCGTGCTGGAGAACAAGAAGCACCCGTTCTACTTCGAGCTCGTGCACGAGCTGAGCGAGACGCGCATGCAGTTCGCCGCGCAGAGCCAGGAGGAGCTCGTGGCGTGGATCGCGGTGCTGCAAAAGCACGCAGCCGCCCCGGAGCCGCCCGCAACAGGTGGGTCGTCCTCGCCCGGGAAGGTGAGTACCGGCCGCACGCTCGCGCGCATGTCGTTCGCCATGCGCTCGTTCATCCTGGCGTCGTCGAGCGGGACTCCGGTGGTGACGGCAGCCGCCAGTAGCCCGACGACCGCCTCGGCGCCAGTGACCGAGGTCCAGGACGACAGCGAGGCGTCTTCGTCTTCGCCGGCGCGCACCGAGTCCTCCGGCGCTCGAACCGCGAGCAGCAGCCTGGTGACGAGCGGTACCAGATCGCCAGCGAGTAGAGAGCGGGCACAGCTCTTCGCGCACGCCAGGTCGATGACGGAGACCGGCGAGGTGAGTAGCAGCACGTCGCAATCCGAGTGCTTCCAGCTGCAGGCGCTGGCGACGAGCGCGTTGCCCCCGGAGCAGCAGCTGCGGTACGAGTTCTTCACGGGCATGATCAACTTCGTCAAGGCGATCACGGACGTGTCCGAGTCACTGCGGCGGATAGAGCCGCCGAAGCGCAAGCCGCTGCTCCGGCCGCGGCTCGAGGCGCTCCGGATCCCACCGCTGGCGTACATCCCGCTCTGCAAGTCCACCGATGTGCGTCGATGGGTGTCTGTGGCGGTTGTCTGGCTGGCACTGGCAGGCGACTGATGCTTGGTGCTGCTAGACGTACTGCAACGTTACTTCAGTGCTCACGAGCGAAGGTCGCGTCTTCAGCACCAACGTACGTGCGCATGTGTCGAATGCGCTGGATGCTCTCACGCGCGCCACATCCTCATCCTCATGCGTGCACTCGCGACGTCGATGTAGGAGCGCGCGCCTTGCATGATCTACTTCGAGACCGAAGAGGACGCGAACGGCGACGACGTCTCGAAGGCGCTCTTCACGCAGCTCTACGCCGGCACCAACGACGTCGACTCGGAGACTGGTGGCGACGCCAACGACAGCGACGCTGAAGGCGATGACGTGGAGGAGATCACGACGATCGACAGCAGCGACGAGATCCTCAAGTACCTCGAGGACTCGCCTCCGAAGTTGAAAGCGGTGCACTCGCCGAAACTCGTGACGTCACCCAACACATCAGAAGAGGAGGCAACGGCGCCGAGAGCTGGGCAGCAGCCTTCGGCGTTTCTGCATCAGCTGCTCGCGGTGAGTTAAGATCGTCGGTGTCACTGAGCTCTTGCGCGGTGACAGCGAATGGTTGACACGCTCTCGGTGCGCACAGAGCCCCGCGCGCAAGCAGAAGCTGGAGAGGATCTTCGGCGAGCTCACCGTCTCCGCCGTCAAGCGCCTCCGGTCGCAAGCGGGGGATGCCGACAGAAGCAGGTGGCGCCTCTGCTGCCTCATGGCGAAGAGCTACGACGACCTGCGGCAAGAGGTGCTCGTGATGCAGCTCATCTCGTACTTCCAGCACATCTTCAAGACGGAGAACCTGTCGCTCTGGCTGCAGCCGTACCGGATCCTCTCGACCGGCGCGAGCACGGGGCTGCTCGAAGTCGTGCGCAACACGACGTCGCTCGACGGCATCAAGAAGACACCGGGCTTCAAGAACCTGCGCACGCACTTCCAGGACGTCTACGGCAGCGGGAGCGGGGGTGACAAAGATGACGACGACGGCGACGAGCTGCTGAAGCAAGCGGAGCTCAACTTCATCCACAGTCTTGGTGCGTCACGCCACTCCGTTCTGGTCGCACCAGCAGCTATCTGCTCACTCTCCCTTGCTCCTCGTCGCCTCCTCTCGTCTCGCAGCCGGGTATTCGCTCGTGTGCTACACCCTCGCGATCAAGGATCGCCACAATGGCAACATCCTGCTCGACGTCGAGGGCCACATCGTGCACATCGACTTTGGCTTCTGTGAGTACCGCTAGCTGCCAGTCACTCAGAGAGAGAACGCGCTGTACAACCGCTAATCTTCTGCGAGCTCTTCACTGTGTTCACAGTTCTCGGACGAGCTCCGGGTGGCAGCTTCAGTTTCGAGACCGCGCCGTTCAAGCTCACGACCGAGATGGTCGACGTGCTCGGTGGCCGCCACTCGTCCAACTTCCAGTACTTCTCCGACCTGTGCGTGCAGGGAGCGCTCGCGATCCGCAAGCACGCCGAGACGATCTACACGCTCGTGGAGGTCATGAGTCTGCATTCACGGCTGCCGTGCTTCCTCAACTCGGTCGCGACTCCGCTCGCGGGGCTGCGCGAGCGCTTGTTCCTCAACGTGGCGGAGGAGAAGGTTGCACCGCTCATCCGCAGCATGATCGACCGCTCGTACGATCACTTCGGCACGAACAAGTACGACCAGTTCCAGGTCTACTCGAACGGTATCGCCAAGTAGCGTCAGGGTGACAGGGAGAGGACGCGTGACGACGGGCGACATGGGAAGCGTGTGTGTTGCTCTCGTGGACTCAGCTGCGGTGGCCATCAGTCCGAGTCGTCGGAGTCCGGGTGGTAGAACACGAACTCGTCGTCGTCGTCGTCGTTGTCA
>JAASFS010000397.1:0-19363 GCA_023333865.1 Globisporangium perplexum | reverse complement strand
GAGATCTGTGCGCGCAAGGACACGAGGCAGCAGGAGGAGCCCGAGGAGGAGGAGATCGACGAGCGCGTGCCACACCTGCTGCACTCGCTCGGCAAGGCGCTCGCGTCGTTCGCGGTCGGACAAGCAACTCTGCCGCATCGAAGAGCTACGGAGGAGGGCTGAGGGCCTCTGGGAGCGTGTTACAATCGTTCCTGATCTCCCCCCTCACTCTCTTCTGCTGGTGACACCTTCGCACAGCCGCGCCTAGTGGTGCCCGTGCGCTCCCTCCTTCATCTTGTATCGCACGCCGCAGTACTTGCACGTCTGAGGCGTGTGGTGCTTCACGGTGTCCAGCTGGATGTACTCGAGCGGGTGGCCGAGCGCGCCGCCGCCGCCGTCGCACACCGCCACGTTGCTGGCGACCTCCACGATCGGCACCTGCGCGATGCGCAATTCGGCGTCGCTGCGGTGGCGGTTGATGTCCTGTTATCATGTTCACTCCATGTTAGAGATTCGTTCCTCTTGGTGCTCGCCGTCGTGCGTCGCTACGGCGCGCGCACCTCGAAGGGCGTCGGCGTGACATCGTAGATCGTCGCGAAGCCCGCGAGCTGCGTCGTCGTCGTCGTCGGGAGGCGCACAGCGGCGGCGCGGCTGGCGGTGGCTGCGGCGCGCAGGGCGGAGCGGCGCAGCATCATCGTCGTCGTTGGACCGTCGGTTTGCAGGTGTTTGTGGGGGGTGCGCCTCACGCTCGGGAGTGCTCGATTGACTTGATTCTGTATGGTAAAAGTCGAATCGTACTTGTGATGGTGGAGTACTGTGCCGCGGCGTACAATAGACTATCGACTAAGTTCGATTTTGGTTATCAACACTCCACGATGAGGAGTCATCGCGCCATGAGCTGCTGGAGCGCGCATGCCGCGGTGGATGTCGCTGCGTCGGGGGCAACAACCGATGCAGTCAATCTGCCGCCTGCCACAGCCCAGCGCTCGCAGTTCGCGACCGCGAAGGCGTTTCTCCAGTCGCATCCTGCCGGCGGTGTGTACACGTGCGCGCGCGCTGTGCCAAACTCCCGACACCCGCTCGTGCTCTGGCGCTTCCATCTCGAGCGACTGGTGCTCGGACTGTTTGGCAGCAGGGCAGTCAGCAGTGATACCAGCGGTGGAGACGCCAGTCAGCTCGTCACTGAGATGCAGCGCGTGACGACGCGTCTCTGCAAGAGCGTGACGCGCAGCTGCTCGGCGGAGAGTGTTCCTGGCACCGACCTCATGGTCACGGCGCTCTGGTGGCGAGATGCCGGCGCACAGCTCCACGTGAGCGCGCACGCGTGCGAGATGCCGACGGTGCGTGTAGACGCAAGGAACGGGTGGTCATCACACGGCTAATGGATCGGATGCTCGCCTAGCCCACGTGCATGACCTCGACTGTGCTGGTGCACGGTGGCGGCCGCGAGAACCCGCGCTGCAAGCACACCGAGTGGATGTCGGCGCGCGTCCCGCTGGAAGAGCACACGAGCGCACTGAGCGCGTCGGTCGGTCCGATCCACGAGACGGTCCTGAGTCGCTACGACCCGGAGCTCGACGACACGCTGCTGCTCGAGGGTCTCATCACCAACTTCTTCGTCGGTACGTCTCCGATGTCACTCTCTTTCTCTCTCTCTCATGCAACTTGTCGAGTGAGCTCACACACCTGACGCACGCGCAGTGAAAGCAGGGAAGGTGTACACAGCCGACGATGGCGTGTTGATGGGCAGCACGCGCGCGCTCGTGCTCCGAGCGTGTTCGGAGCTGGGGATCCCTGTCGTGCGGGCGGCGCCGCGGCTCTCGGAGCGCGGAGAGTGGGAAGCCGCTTTCGTGACGAGTGCGTTGTGCGGCGCCATGGCATCTTGACGCGGATCCCAGCGGTGACGACTCATCGGACTGCATGTGTGCGGCAGGCGCTGTTCGTGTCGCCGTCGGCGTGACGCGCGTGCTGCTCTCGACGAGCGAGGAAGGCGGCGGAATTCAGGAGCTGCAGCTCGGCAACGCAGGCGGCGTCGCTGCGCGGATCCGCCAACACATCCTCGCTCGGCGCTACTTCGTCGATGACGCCGCTGACGTCGACGACGAGGACCTCTAGCTAAATGGATCGCGATCGTTCACTTCGCAACCTTTCGCACTCGCTGTGGCTCGAGGGCAGAAGAGTAGGAGGACGCCAGGACGCTCGGGTGGACAAGACGACGCGCGCGCGGCGATGATGAAGAGCGAGAACCCCGCTGCTGGCGGAGCAGAGATGGACGATGTGGACGACGATGACGCGGCCGCGACGGCCCGCGGCGGTGACGAGCAGGAGCCGCAGCAGGCGGAGGCGGACTCGAACATCCGCATCTTCCTGCGCATCAAGCCGTCGAAGAAGCCGTCGGGGTTCTTCACGTGGGACGAAGACGCGTCCGAGATGAAGTACAACATCCCGAAGGACATCGCCGCGGGGCTCATCAACAACTCGCGCACGAGCTACAAGTTCCGCTTCGACTCGGTCATCGGCATGGAGGCCAAGCAAACCGAGGTGTTCGACCGCGTCGGCCGGCCGTGCATCGAGAACGCGCTTAACGGCTTCAACTCGACCGTGTTCGCGTACGGCCAGACGGGCTCCGGCAAGACGTTCACGATCACGGGCGGCGCGGAGCGGTACGACGACCGCGGGCTCATCCCACGCGCGCTCTCGATGGTGTTCGACGAAGTGAAGAACAACCCGAACCGCCAGATCCTCGTGCACGTGTCGTACCTCGAGATCTACAACAACCAGGGCTACGACCTGCTCGACCCGAACCACGAGTCCACCAAGACGCTCGAGGACCTGCCCAAGGTCTCGATGCTCGAGGACGAGGACGGCAACTGCCACCTGCGGAACCTCTCGATGCACCTCGTGCACTCGGAGGAGGACGCCCTGAATCTGCTTTTCCTCGGCGACACGAACCGCGCGGTGAGCGAGACGCCCATGAACCTGGCGTCTTCGCGCTCGCACTGCATCTTCACCGTGTCGCTCGAGACGCGGCGCACGGGCAGCGAGGTCGTACTGCGCTCCAAGCTCCACATGGTCGACCTCGCGGGGTCCGAGCGAGCGCACAAGACCGGCGCGCGCGGCCAGCTGTTGCGCGAAGCCACGTACATCAACACGAGCCTGCACTACCTCGAGATGGTCATCGTGGCGCTGCACGAGAAGAACACCAAGGGCCGCACGCACATTCCGTATCGCAACTCGATGCTCACGTCCGTGCTGCGCGACAGTCTCGGCGGGAACTGCAAGACCGTCATGGTCGCGACCGTGAGCCCCGAGAAGGAGCAGACCGATGTACGTCCGGCTTGCTCGAGCGATTGCAAGAGTGCGGGGACGCTAACTACTCGTCGCGTCACGCCGTGCGGTGGTGTGAGGGCAGGAGTCCGTGTCGACCTGCCGCTTCGCGCAGCGAGTGGCGCGTGTGCGCAACGACGCGCGGTTGAACGAGGAAGTAGACCCGGCGGTGATCATCCGGCAGCTCAAGGCGCGAGTCGCGACGCTCGAAGAAGAGCTCGCGGTGCTCAAGGGCGACGTGGTGCGTGGGTGTGTCTGAACAGTGTGAAGAGCTCCGATTCTGAGTGCGCGGAGGTGCTGTGCGCTCGTTACCGTGCCTGTGCGTCCGTGTAGAAAGAAGGAGCGGAGCTGAAGGACTACGAGATCGACAAGCTGCGCCAGCGGTGTCTCGACTTCGTGAATGACCCCGAGCCGTCGTCCCACCTCGCGATGGGCGAGTTCACGTACACGAAGATGAAGCTGTGCTTCGAGGTCCTGAAGAGCATGGCGAACTCGGCTGGAGCTGCAGCCGCCGCGAGTGCTGGCGGTGGTGGTGCCTCGTCGTCGACTCCCGCTTCGGTCCGCAAGGCGCAGCCGTCGTTCAAGGCGTCAGCGGGAGGCGGCAACAACCAGGAGCTGGAGAACCGCGTCCTGGAGCTCGAGCAGCTCGTCCAGCAGCGCGACAACGAGATCGCGATCATGGTCGGGATGATCCGCAAGGAGAACGGCGGGGCTGTCCCGGAGAGCATCTTGGCGCACCAGAGTGGTTCCCAGGCTCCTGCGAAGGACTCGGACAACCAGGCGGAGAAGAAGCACCGCAGCGCCAAAGTTCCGCTGGCACCAGTGGACACGAGCTTCGCCGCGACGTTCCGAGTCGAGCCTGCGGTGCTGGAGGACCCGGCGAAGGCGTTCGAGGCATTCAAGGCGCACTACCCGAAGAACGACGTCATCCGCGAGAACAAGGTGCTGCTCAAGCACAAGTACGACGCCGCGAAGGAGCTGGCGACGAGCGTGAACGACGCGCGGAACCAGATCAAGAGCTTGACGCTACAGATCGAGAAGCTGCGCAAGCAACAGGCGATCACCGATGAAGGGCTCACGGACGCGGACGCGAAGAGCGGCGCCGGCAGCAGCTCGTCTGGCGCGCAGGACGCGGAGCTGGCGGCCGAGAGCAAGCTCAAGGACAAGATCGAGCACTTCAAGCTGAGCTACAAGAAGGGCTTCCACGAGTTGAGCGAGCTGAAGAAGGAGATTCAGCACATCCAGAAGATGCTCGAGATGAGCCGCATCAAGCTGCAGAAGGACTTCGACCTCTGGTACCAGCGGCAGGGCAAAGGCGCGCTCTTGACGGAGACGCTCGTCGCGCAGCCGAAGGTCGCGGCGGAGGAGAGCAGCGCAGGCGCTGACCGCAGCCGGAGAGCGCCGCCTCCGTCGTCTGTCGCGGCGCCAGGGCGAGCGGTCTCGCCCGCGCGCTCGGAGGTGCAGACCAAGTCGGCGTCTCTGGTATCGTCCGCGAGCAAGCGTGACCTCGGGAGTTCGGCGCTCGCATCGATGGAGACGAAGAAGCCAGCGACACCGCGGGGGAGCTCGAGCGCGTCGATCCGGTCGAGCACAGTCAGGTGAGAGGGAGGCTGCCGTTTGCGTGGGCGGGCGGTCAGTGTCGCTGACTTGAGAGAGCTTATGGACTCGCAGCTCGGTCGAGGAAGACGTGTCCGGGTTCTACGAGGCGCTTGACATCCTCAAGCGCCGGACCGCAGGGGCGAAGGGCGTGTGAGGCGTGTGTGTGATGCAACGAGACGAAGGATGCGTGTGAGCTCTCGTCACTGCCATCCCGACCACTCCCGACCCACTTCGTCTACTTTGTGTCGAGACCTCCGATGGCCTCCGATGGCAGTGACCTCCGAGGTCTCGTTGACCAACTCCCGACACCTATTCGTAGTCGGCCGCACGCGTCTGCTCGCGCGAAGCTCACTTCGCCCGCCGCCACCGCCACCACTCGGAAGCAGAGAGACGAGAGCGCCGCGATGCTCGTGCACGGCGTCGACATATCGACGCTCGAGGGCTGGATGGTCAAGATCAACAGCAACCCGAGCATGTTCGGCAAGAGCACGAACCGGCGGTGGTTCCGCATCGCCTTCGTGCCCGCCGGGAGCGACCAGAAGCTCGTGCTGTCGTACGCCACGACCAAGTGCGCAGCGACGTGTGCGACGATCGACTTCCGAGTGCTCGGTATACCCTAGCTGACGACGTGGCTCTCACGCAGAACCGCGAAGGAGCCGCGTGGGTGGCTGTACCTGGAGGACGTGAGCGGCGTCTACTGCCGTCGGGTACGTCCCACACACTCTCACCTCCCAGTGCGGCGAGCCAGTCTGCTTACCCGCTTGCGGGGTCCAGGACATGATCGAGGTCGTCTCCCCCGCGCGCACGCTGCGGTTCAAGGGTGAGACGAGCGCCGAGCACCGTCTCTGGTCCGACAGCCTCCACAAGCTCTGCAACCCGCCCAAGCCAGCCTCGAAGCTCTCAATCGCGGAAGACGCGTTGCGCAAGCAGAAGGCCGACGAGGAGGCGAGGACACTCGCAGCCGCGAGAGACCGCGAGCGCCTCGCAGACGCGAAGCGAGCGAAAGACGCCGCTGATGCCGCAGCAGCGAGAGCGGCGGCAGAGCACAAACACAAGCGCGAGGAGCAGCCGGAGGAAGACCGCGAAAGGATGCGTCCGTCGTCCCAGCAGCAGCCTCGCCGGCAGACATCGCGAGACGCGCGCGAGAGCCCCGAGCGGCGGGAGTCGCTTCCATCGCGGCGTCGAGGCTCGAGTCGAGATGGCAGCAGAGACGCCAGCGACAGCGACAGCGACAGCGACCACAGTGGTCGCCACCGAACTGCTCGTCGCTGCGACGATGTCCCAGCGGACACCAGCGATGCGAGAACCTCGCAGCAGCGTCACGGGCAGTCCGCTCGAGACGCCAGAATGAACGAGCGGCAGAGCGATCGCGAGCCAT
This sequence comes from Globisporangium perplexum, assembly GCA_023333865.1. Lineage (NCBI taxonomy): Eukaryota > Oomycota > Peronosporomycetes > Pythiales > Pythiaceae > Globisporangium > Globisporangium perplexum. Next base: position 13,080 of record JAASFS010000397.1, on the reverse strand, counting down.
CGACAGCGCGCAGCCGACGCCAGTCACCCGACGACCACCGTGACGATAGCCGCGCGACTCGCGACCGAACTCCGCCTAGGAGCTTGAGACGCAGATCCAGCAGCAGAAGTCGAAGCCGGAGTCGGAGTCGGAGCCGGAGCGATGAAGACGCTCGAGGACGGCGTTCACCGAGACACTCGAGCGAAGATCGTCACGACCGCGACGAGAGCGACGACGAAGTCGTGGAGAAGCAGATGCGTCCAGCAGCCACCGGAGCTGAGCGCCGCCCGTCGCTTCTTGTCTCGCAGATCAAGTCGTCGTCGCCGTGCGTCGCCGAGCAGCAGCCGAAGAGCGCGCGCAAGTCCGAGGCGCCACCGCCGCCGCAGGATCCAGTCGAGCGTGGCAGTGCACCGGCGTCTCGCGTCACCGTCCCAGCGTCGAGAGTAACGCGCGACGATCACGAAGACTCCGACTCGGACGACGCGGACAACGGCGTCGACGACCCGCAGGAGGAGAGTCCCCGTCTCGAGACGGAGCACCGCCAGCGAACAGGTCGCGCCGACAGCGATGGCGACGCTGAGAACGAGAGCAAGAGCGACGCAGAGGAGGAGCGCGGTCACTCGGTCGGAGCGGACGAAGCTCCTGCTGCGTCTGCGAAGACAAAGGCAACGCGCGCCGAGTACTTTGACGACGAGGACGAGGACGGCGACAGCGGCGCGAATCCGCCGTCCTCGTGGCCCACGAGCAGCAACCAGGCAGTAGTCGCTTCCAAGCAGGAGCCGAAGCGCGACGAGCGGCTGCGCAGCTGCGGCAACGGAGTCATCGCGCAAGACAACAACTTTGTGGACGACGACTGGGACGCGGAGGACGACGCGCCTGTGAGCACCAAGCGCGCGAGTGCGGTGGCCACCGAACCAACGAAGGTGCGTGCGTGCGCAGCGGAGACCGTGGCAATGACGCGTCGTCACGAGGACGAGCTTATGGGGCGTGTGTGTGGGATGTGCGTGCCAGACACCCGTCGGCTACGGCGGCGTCGCTCCGGACTCGAACTTCGCGTCCGACGACTGGGACGAGTGAGCGCTGGCGACACCATGGACGTGCAGCTCATCGTGACATCCATTGTGATCGACACTCACCACCACACTTACATGCAAGCTCGGCGCCACCGTCCGGCCTTCCAAACTCCCAGTCGATCTTGTCGTCCACTCTCCCCCGACTCGTTCGCTCGCTCGCTCGCCTCCGTGGCTTAGAGACGCGAGGTCGCGAGCGCGCGGTGGTAGTTGTCGCTCGTGAGGCGCTCGTACGAGTCCGTCGGCTTGTTGTAGTACCAGAGCTTGTCCTCGACCTGCGACGGGTCGATGCCCTGCTTGCGCAGCTTGGCCTTCTCGTGCTTCATCGTGCCCGTGACCGACATCTCGTGCAGCTGGCGGATGAAGAGCGGCATCGCGTACGACGGCAGGCGCTTCTTCACGTGCTGCGCGAACTGCGCCATGTCGAACGCCGCGTCGTCGAAGACCATCGCGGCGAGGCACGCGCGACCCTCGTTGCCCGGCACCTCGACGCCGTAGACGCAGATGTCGCTGAGCCCTGGGAAGTCCGAGATGGCCTCCGAGACCTCGTTCGTGGCCACGTTCTCACCCTTCCAGCGGAACGTGTCGCCGATGCGGTCCATGAAGTGCCAGCAACTGTTCTCGTCGACCTTGAAGAGGTCGCCCGTGCGGAAGTAGAGGTCGCCGCGCTTGAACACGTCGCGCACGACCTTCTTGCTCGTCTCCTTGTCGTTGCCGTAGTACCCGTGGAACTGCTTAGCCGGGTTCGAGTTGTCCACGAGGCAGATGAGCTCCCCGACCTCGTTCACAGCGCACTCCTCGAGGAACCCGGACTTGCCGCGCACGTGCTCGTCCGCGTCGACGTCGTAGCGCACGATCTTGGTGCCCGAGACCTTGTTGAGCAGGAACCCACGCTTACCAAGGTGGCCCTGGTCCTCCGGCGACGTGCACGGGTTGATCATGCCGAGGATCCCCTCGGTCGAGCCGTAGAACTCGTACACCGCCGGGATCGCGAAGCGCTCCTGGAACGGTGCCCACACGTCCGGACGTAGCCCGTTCCCGAACGCCGCGCGCACGTGGTTCTGCTTGTCGTTGTCCCGCGCCGGCGCGTTCATGAGGTACCGGCACATCTCGCCGATGTACTGGATCACCGTGCAGTCGAACGTGCGCACTTCGTCCCAGAACTTGGTCGTCGAGAAGCGCCGGGAGATGCAGAGTGTGGCGCCGGACGAGATCATCATGCCCACCGCGAGGTTCCCGCCCGACGTGTGGTACAGCGGCAGCGCGCAGTACACGCGGTCGTGCACGCTCACCTGCATGCCGTAAACGAAGCCGAGCGAGCGCACGAGCACGCTGAAGTTGGTCACGCGCGCCGCCTTCGGGAGTCCCGTCGTGCCACTTGTGTAGATCAGCAGCGCCGTGTCCGTGGTCTTCATGCCCTCGCGCACGGTGCGCGGCAGCTGCGCGTCGCTCACGGCCGCGAGCTGCGCGTCGAACGACTGCGCGAACGGGAACTGGCTCAGGTCCGGCGCCACGATCGCGGCTGCGCACACATACAGAGCGAGAGAGGGAGGGAGGGAGAGAGAGTCAGGAGACTGGTGCGAGCAGCTACTTCGAGCGGCGGCGCGCACCGTCGTTGAAGACGTGGAAGGAGGTGCCGAGCAGCGGGCCCTCGATCTGCGCCGCCTTGTCGAGCAGCTCGGCACCCACGATGAGCTCGCGCGTGCCGGCGAGCTTGATGCAGTGCACGAGCCCGTCGGGCTGCAGGTGCGTGTTGATGAGCGCGGTGACGACGCCGACCTTGGAGAGCCCGAGCCAGACGGCGATGAACTCGGGGCGGTTCTCCATGAGCAGCGCGACCGTGTGGCCGGGGCGCAGGCCGCGCTGCAGTGCCCAGTGGGCCACGCGGTTCGCGAGCCGGTCGGCGTCCAGGAACGTCAGCGTGCGGTCCTCGAAGCGCATGCAGGGCTTGTGCGGCCAGCGGCGCACGCTCTCCTCGAAGAGGTCGCCCACGAGCGCGTTGCGGCGCGTGAGCTGCCGCGCCTTGATAAGTGACAGCGCCAGACGCCCGGACTTGCGCAGGTCGTGCGAGAGCAGCAGGTGCCGGTCGGCCGCGTACCCGAGCGCCGCGGCGCCAGCGACAGCCGCGAACTTCTTGGGCACGCGCGCGAGCGCGTCCTGCGGCGAGAAGCTCGCCATGCTGACGGTGCTGGCTGGTTGAGGTGAGGGGGAGAGGGAGAGAGGGGAGGAGGTCTGCGCAGGAGGCAGTGGAAGCGGGAATGCCGGCGAGGAGGAGGGGAGCTCGGTGGCGGCGGCGGCGGGCAAGTGCGTGGTCGACGACTTCAAGTGCCAGTGATGACATCACTAGCGTCGGAGGAGGTGGACACCACACATTGAAGTTTGTATGAAGATGTCGACTGATCGAGTCTCGCATTCGGCATTTTGATGGGCGTCGAAACACACGATACCACGTTGACGAGACTCGAGCACCAGCAGCGAAATCGGCGCCACCGGCACCGGCACCGGCATCGATCTACAGTCGGAGAACAGCCGAGACATCACAAGATCCAAGAACGCCGTTGCAGCACGCAGCGATGCCCACCCCGATACCCTCGTGGCTGTCGCGATCCCCGAGACAGTCGAAGCCTTAGAGTTCTCCAGGTGCCGAAGCCGCCGAAAGCGATGGAGCTCGTCGATCGGCGACAACACTGCGAGTGTGATCCTCCTGATGTTCCTCGCGCCGATGCCGAGGTGCTGAGTCTCGAGCGAAGGCATCTTGGCCAACATATCCGCGGGAAGCGCACGAGTTTGGTGTAGCCTCAGTGCGGCGCACAGTGTCCAAGCCGGCGAGGTGCGTCCACGAGCTCACGACGCGCTCGCCAAGCACTGTGCGCAAGATTGGTATCAAGACTGCGTGTCCAGCCCTCCCCGGTTGATCGCTCCCTCACGACCAGCTTCACATCGAGCGCGAGGTATCCGAGAATCATGGCTCCGAGCCCAAGACAGGAAGACGGGTCTCACGCGACTGCGTTCGTCTATTTCGCCAGTCTAAGAGGACGAGTGTGTACACGAGAGCAGCCCGAGCGTGGCCGCGAGAGGGTGATGTCTTAGACATCCACTCACTCGCTGTCTCGGCGCCGCCGCTTGCTGCTGCTCTTCTTGGCGCGCTTGTGTCTGCTGCGCTTGCGCGAGGACGACGAGCGTCTGCGGCCACCGTCTGACTCGCTGGCGTCCGACGCGCGGTCGCCGCTATCCGACTCACTGTCTCTGCTGCCTGCGTCACTGTCGCTGGAGTCGGACTCGCTCCTCGACGAGCGCTTGCGGCGCTTCCGGCGGTGCTTCCTGTCGCCGTCGGCTGACTCCTTCTCTCGCCTGCTCTTCTTCTCCTTCTTGCTCTTCCTGCTCTTCTTCTTCTTCTTGCGCGCGCGCCGGTCGTCCGAATCGGACCCGGAGTCGTCCGACGCCGCGATCGCCGCGAACGCCTGCGGGTTGAGTCCGCTGCCCGCCGCCGCGGAAGACGAGGCGGACGCGCTCGGGCGCTTGGCTGCCGACTTGCGGATCGCCCGCTCGCGCGACGCGTCCAGCTGCTGGCGGAACTGCTCGGCGCTTGCGTGCGATGGGTCGCGCGCCGCTGCCGCCTGCAGCTTGGAGAGCTGTGCTCCGACCGTCTGCTCGTATATCTTCTGCAGCGTCTGCTGAGCGCCTGCGGGCATCGCTACGGCCGAGCGGCCGTGGTCCTGGCGCCGGTGACGCGCGCACGTGCCCGTGTAGCACTGCGGACACTGCGTCATCGTCGGTGAGAGAGCGCGCGCGCGATGCCGCGCACGTCAGTGACAGTCGAGCAAGTGAGTTGGCGGCAGGGTTGGTTGTCTACCACAAGCTTTGGAATAGAGTTCGAGCTGCCACCAAAAGTGGATTCTTGACTTACCTTTAGAATCAACAAGTAAAATCGAACATAAATGGGGAGAAAGGGTACTAGTTTTTGGTTCTACGAGCTCTTGAACTGCACGAGCACAGACAGCGTGTGAGCCATGTGATCGTCGATCGTCGCGCTGCTCTTCTGCACCACGTTTGCCATCGGCCCCATGAACTTCAGCTCAACGTCCGCAGCCGCCGGACGTTGGTCCTGGCGTCGCTCGCCGTATATTTGCTACATGCCTGTAACATGCATGAATGGTAACGTTTGCACATCGCGTCAGCCGGATGCTACCGTCGATGCGAGCGCGCCTAGTCATATTCGGAATCGGTTGATCTGACGATTGAGGAGATGCACCGATGGTAGCGGTGATGTGTTGGTGTTTGAAAGGAGTACGAAGTAACAGGGGAGTGTGACTCCAGACGATGACAACCGAGGTTTCTCCGTTCTCATGGGGCTATTGGAGGTTGCAACATATGCAGTGTACTGGAGTGAGAGGATCAACCAAGATTGAGAGACTGATGCCAGGCATGATCAACGTGAGCAAGAACGAGCGAGAGCGAGCAAGGGATTGAGAAGTCCACTGACTGACCCGAACCCTCGCCACCAAGACATTGAGCTCATCGAGGACATCGAGACCATTTGTGTGTGTGTGTGTGTTCTTGAAGGTCGCTCCTCAGCGACCGTGGTCGGAGACAAGATGATCGAAGATCGGAATCGACTGATCTGGTGACAGTGGAGACGGAGGTAGTGACAGTGTTGCTGATGAACGTTCTTTATGGGGATTCCAGGCGGCGACAACGGATGTCGAGATGATAGCGCCATCAAAACCGGATGCTACTTGTATCGATGTGTGATTTGGCTCTACTGCAGCTTTGATCCAGCAGCACCGAAATCGTAGCGAGCGTGTCCGAGAGACAACACCGAATCGGAATCGACCGGTCTGATGAAAGGAGGAACGAAGCAACAATGTTGCTGGTTAATGCAATCCAGAAAACTCGAGCCGGACGACATCATGATAACCGAGAGGACGAGAAGGCGTCATCGGTGGTACTGGACTGATGCGAGGGGGTGAGATTGCCATCCACGAACGAGGACGGACAAAAACTGAGAACGAGCAAGTGTATGAGAAGTCCCCCGCCGACTTCTGGTACCGTGATTCGAGTCCTTCGCTAGCAGGACTACAGCACTCCATTTGATCGTGAGTTCGTCTCGCGTGCTCTCTCGAAAGTATCGTCATGTCCGGTCGTCGCCGAGCGCTCGAAGCCAGTCTAGGCGTCGCCATGCTGGTGTCGTCATCGCGATCGCGGTGCCTAGATGGATGCTGCAGTTGACTGCAGCTGCAGTTCACTTTTGTAACGGTCCGTTGGTTTCTTTATGGGTCCAAGAATACATACATACACATACACAATAGAGAAGAAAACGAGGGAGTGATACAAAAACGTACACGAAGAAGGCCATTGACAGAAATCACGCCCGAGCACGAGCACGAAGCGAGAAGCGAGAAACGAGAAGCGCTCGAGAAGCAGCAACAAGCAGGATGTCGTGGCACAACAACTGGGGCACCGTCAAGTCATCCACGGCGAAAGCTTGCGCACTCTACTTCGAGGTCGCGAACGTCGGAAAGACGATCGAGAGCTCCAAGAAGCGTGTCATATGGCGCGTCAAGGTCGAGGACGGCCGCGAGTTCGAGATTATCCTCACGCACTCGCTCGCGTCCGGCAAGAAGGTGCTGCGCATCGACGGCATCGTCAAGTACACCTCGCAGTCGGTGCGTCCCTCCCTATATCTTCTTCCTACGGGGCTCTCCGTCCTGGCATTGCTCACCGCACACAGCGAATGTGATCGTCTGACGTGTCGGCGCTGTTTGTTCTCATCTATCCCTTCGATAGCTCTCGTTCGGAGACTGGGACCATGTCTTCAACCTCCCGGGAGGCTACACCGTCCACATCATCATCAAGCCCTCCGTTGAGCTCAACGACATGTATGGTACGTGCTGGCTGCGCAACTAGAACTCCTCCTGCGCGCGATCGCTACGTACTACTTTGCGACCTCACATAGGATTCCGTCTCGTTCGCAGATCTGATCATCGATGGCACATCGTTCCGACGTTTGCCGGATCGGCTGGACCCGAATCGCGCGAAGAACAGTGCTCCGAGCAACAGCGGCGTGGTCTCGTCCACTCCAGCTCGCGGCAACGGGTCGTCCGCCCGCACCAACTCGTACAACTACTCGAACGGCCACTACGACTCCAGCGGACCGTCATCTCGCGAGAGCTCGTTCTCGCCTTGGCCGTGCTCGCGCTGCACGCTCGTGAACGAAAAACCCCTCGCACCGATCTGCGAAGCGTGCGGCGCGCCAAAGCCTGACTACATCTGTACGTCGCTACGCGTTTGTTCGGCGCCGTTGTGTGCTGTCTTGTTTTAAGTGACATTCTCTCACATCCCTCGCCAGCTCCGGAAGACCGACAGCGCGCGAAGGAGGCAGTGCAGCATCGTCCTGCTGGGTCGGTCGCCACCAGAGCTCCATCCGCGGTGGCCTCATCGAAGGCTGCGGCGCCTCGAGCTCAGAGCAAGAGACCGGACGCAGACTTCTTCAGCTCCCCGACTCCAAGCAGCGACGATGGGTTCTCGTCGTTCGGCGGCACGGATCCATTCTCGACTACTGCGGCTGACTCTGCGTTCGGAAAGCAGAGCCCGTTCGGCGCGACGACGAAGCCCACGACCGAGGAGATCTCGTCGATGCTCTCAGGACTTGACTTCACAACTGCTCCAGTGCAGCCAACGCCCGCACCGCCGAACGCCGTCGAACGATCCCCTGCAGACCCCACGGACACACTCTCCGATGCGCGGGTAAGCGACTCGGGGAGGATGATCCCTCTGCCGCTCTGTCGGTTCTCACACTCCGTTCTTGCAATGGTCGAATGTTGGCAGACCGGAAGCGGGGATCTGTGGGAGTCGAGCATGGTTGACCTGAACCTCAAGCCGACGGAGAAGAAGAAGCCCGTCTCAGCTAAGAGTTACCAGACGCTCGAGCAGGCGCGGATGCAGGCACCGAAGGAGAAGGTGGCAGTGCTGTCGCCTCCACCGCCGGTTCCTGTTGGCGTCGCGCCTGGCGGATTCTACAGCACCAACATGGCAACTCCTGCAGGCGGGTTCTACCAGCAGCAACAACAGCAGCAGCCGCAGCAGCACATGTACAGCACAGTCGGCGTTGTCGGATACGGTGTGGCTGGAGGATTTGGAGGACAGCCGAGCGTGCACAACAGCGCCATCGCAGTCTACGGAGGGAACTTCGGTGGCGGCGGTGGTGCGCCGCAGCAGTTCCATCAAGGATTCCCGCCGTCGAAGCCGAACGTGTTCGGGTCGGATCCGTTTGCAACTCTCTCATAAGGCGACCAGATGAGCGCCTCGGCGGCCGCAAGATTCTCCTCCATCGAGAGCGTGCTAGGGTACTTTGCAGAGAAGCCCCATGCTTCGACAAGCAGCTACTTCAATCGAACTGCATACAACAACAACATCTGTGCTTACCTCTCTCTCTCTCTCTCTCTCGCTCGCTCGCACACAGTCGCTTGCACTCTCGCTCTCACGTTGGTCCGCACAAGCACCTGAACGACGTCTTCTGGTACAAACAGTTGCGGTTCACAGGGTGGTCCGAGCTCAAATCCGAGCCGTTCAGGTGGGTGCCGTTGAAGTAGCACTCCGGTCCGGTGCAATAGCAGCGGAATGCGTGGAAGTGGCAGTCGTCGTCCGTGGAGCAGCCGTCGAGGTTGTACGAGAGCGTGTCGTTGTCCTTTCCCGGACCCAGGTTCACGGCGAACTCGAACGAGCCCAGCACCGGGTAGTGGTCCGACAGATCCACGAGCTGCATCTTCATGTTGCTCTGTGGCGCAGTCCAGTCGGCAATGAACGGCGCCACGTGGTTGATATGGCACTCGAGGGTCGGTTGCCCCAGAGGCTGCTGGTACGGGGCTGATCGATATGGCGCACACGTGAGTCTGAGGGTTCGTTTTTGCATCACAGAAGCGAGTCTTCTTCTTCCTCCTCCGAGGCTGACAAGACAGGCGAACGCACCCACCTTCGCCGTAGAGCACATAGTCAAGCCACTCCAGTGGACAGCACGGGCAAAAGCACATATTGTCCGGCTGGATGAACACGAGCAGCTCGTCCCGCATCCTCCGCCGGTGCAGCGAGCACGTCGACCGCGTCAGTGCATTTGGGAAGTAAGTTCCGTTCTGCATTCACAACATGAAGAGCAGTCAGTTCTCCACAAGTGTACAGCCTCCCCTCGCCGCAACTGACTTTGGCGTCGCCCCAGTTCTCCATGTACTTTGCCGAACACTTGTTGCTTCCAGCCGCGCCGTCGCGACCAACGAGCAAGTTCGAGCGCGGACTGCACGTTGACGCGAAGCACAGACTGAAGTGAGAGCCCCGACCATCACACGGGTACAAACGCCTCCCGTCACTCACTCGCTCGTGAACTGTTGGTCGCCGATCGGGACTGGCGAGTGTGCTTTCAGCAGTTCTGTCAACTCGGCAACCTCGGATGCAAACGTATGGTTGTCGACGTTGAAGTCGCCCGCGAGCAGCAGTGGCTGAGCGCGAGCGGTGGTCTGTTAGCTCGGAGTCAGCAAACACACACCCGACGTTCCTGGCATGCCGGCTGTCACCTCATGGTCCGGGATCTGCAGAGCGTCGATGAAGGTTCGCATCTGCGGCAGCAAGCGCACTGCTCGGTATCCTCAACAATCGCTTGTCAGGAGCAGCGAAACTCGTGCGAACCTGCTTCGCTTGCTCCATGCGATCTGCTCTGCCCTGCGGGGTCGACCAAGCCTGCAGAGCGACGAGCGATAGACATCGTGAGCATCGGCAGAGCGGTCGATTGCTGCTTCACACGCAACAAGCACCTGCATGTGCGTCGCGAAGACATTGAAGATCTTGGAGGTGTTATCGACGGTCTTGAGCACGCGCGCGAACTTGACGCCCTTCGCGGCGAGGCAGTCCGAGTAGTGGCACGCGTTGCGGTACACGTGCTGCGCCTCGTGGAGAATCGGCCACTTGGACACGATGATCACGCCGCCGTTGAGCAGACTGCGTCGGAAGCACACCGTCCGTTCCGTCAGCGCTACGTAGTAGCAACACGCGAGCTTCGTGCTGCAGCGTCACCACGATGTCCAAGCTTGCAATCCGCGCACACCACACACCTCGTGAACGGATCCGGGTCGTGCAGAATGCTCGTCGCGTACACGAAGCCCGTCTCGCGGAACTGAGCGAGCATGCTCTCGCGCTCATCCTTGATGTCCGCCTCCGCGAATGTCACAACGTCGATGTGCTCGGAGATCCGCAGCAGCGACGCCGGGATCCGCTCGAGGCGCTCGCGCTGACCGTCCTTGGACACTTGGTACGGCCGACTGAAGACATTGTACTGATGTCGCACAGCAAATGGAGTGAGTTCGGCCGACAGTCCTGCACTGTGCGTAGGCAGCTAGCGGCAGGGCACACCTGGAGCACTTGGAAGGACATGGTGGCTGCACCACCCGCGTTACTACCATCGGAGACCGAGGTCACAGGATCAGGAGAACTGCTGGGAGAGAGCGGCTCGCGGCGCCAGCGCCAGGAAAACGCAGGGTCGGCGCGTGTACACAAGCACGCGGCGCAGAGAAGCAGGAGCAGCAGCAGCAGAGCGGTCTTCATGCCCCACAGCCCGGCGCCACCGCCACGCCTGCCTCCTTTGGTGATCATGATCCACCACGCACCTCTGTTCTCCTGGCAAATTCGACAGGGCTGTTGTGCCCATCTACGACAGAATGAGTTAATTGTTACAAGTGATTTAAAGTTCAACAGCAATTTGTGTGTTGAGAGAAATCACATCTGCAAATATTCAAATTGTATTATTTCCAATATGAATGCACTCTAAAGATCAAACTTTCAAGCGTTTGAATGAAATCTACGCATGCTTTAATTATTCAGATACATTCACAAAAAATGAGAGTCGAATGCACTGGGTTTTTTCACTAGGAGAAAACGTGCATGTGTACATTGAGAATTTCAGGGAACGCAACGTCCAAAGTTGGTCATGGGGCTAGGTGAAAGGGGAGGGGAGGGGAGGAAGGGGAGCATACTTTCAAGGTTCCACTCGACGCGGTACTATCAATTAGATGTAAGGAAACACAATCCGTTTAGTTGCAACTCGACCTGTCGACGCCAAGCGTCAAGGATGTTTTACGTTTAACAACGATGTAATCATAACAGTCACGTTTCGGTAAGAAAGTCAACCTCATTAGAGTTTGATTCCATTTTTACACCTCCTCTTACACAACATTATAATCTCCAATTTTGTGGCATATACAAATGAATTTTGATTGGATCAGTGTCCTGATTGATGTGAACAACAGTAGAACTGAGGCGGCACCGACTCAGGTCGTCTCCAGTAAGCTCCAATTCCTGATCCAGCTCAGAGGAATTCGGTTTGGCGACGCAAATATTTAGCGGACTACGGAGAGTCTAGACAAGCCGGTGCAAGTGTTTTGTATCGAGCGAGTGTTATGTACGTCTGTTACAAAGAACTCATCGGGGTGTTGCACAGCAAGGAGTACGACTGCGAACTTCACGCGGAGGTCGTGAACGACCGCATCACTGAAGTGGAGTGTACCCGACTGGAGGAGTTGTTGGACTTCGACAAGCTCTAACCGTGCGGATCGATGCACGAGCGAGTCTCTATGAATATCGATCGAGTTTGAGCGGTTTCGGAAGTCTTCAGCAAAAGCATAGAATCTGATGTGGGACACATACTTCTACTGCGAAGTTGCATAGCAGTTGAACCCAGGATACTTTTCGCTGCCCTGATTTATTTGGCGTGTCAAACCTCGGAGCCGGCTGGAAAGCATACTCGAATCTCCTCGATCTCAACCAGCAGCAGCAGGCGGCGCTCCGTCTCGGCTTGTCCCCTCCCGCTCTCTCCCTACTATGACCTTCGGACGCTCGTCGCTCGTGCTCGCGGCGCTGGGTCTCGTGGCGTCGCAGCTCGCGCACGCGTGGGTGCCGCACGTGGTCACCAAGGGCAACAAGCTCTTCGACTCATCCACGGGGCTCGAGTTCCGCCTCAAGGGCATGGCGTACTCGCCCACGCCGAACGCCGGCAACATGTCGAATGTCAAGAACTACGACTGGACCACGGACGAGCACGAGGGGATCTGGACCAAGCACATCGCGGTCATGAAGGACCTCGGCGTGAACACCGTGCGGCTCTACTCCGTCGACCCGAGCAAGTCGCACGACAAGTTCATGTGTGCGTGCTCCGAGGCGGGCATTTACGTGCTCGTGGGCATGGCGGCGCCGTGTGAGAACTGCGCCGTGCAGGAGGCCGAGCCGCCCAAGTGCTATCCGGACGCCATGTTCGACCGCATGCAGATGGTCTACAACGCCTTCGCGGTCTACGACAACACGCTGGTGCGTCCGCCGTGCAGATCCGTTGTCTCTGTCACTCGCCCGCTAACTCGCTCGTGCAGGCGTTCAGCGTCGCGAACGAACCCAACCTCGTTAACATCGGCGGCGACAAGGGCGTGACCGTGGCGCCGTGCGTTAAGGCAATGATCCGCGACGCGCGCAAGTACGCCGGTAGCTGCGCCAGCAGCCTGCGCCAAGTGCCCATCGGCCTCGACATCGCCGACATCCCACCGCGCGCGCAGTGGCTCCAGTACTACGACTGCCCGGTGGACGGCGACGAGAACACGCGCGCCGAGTGGATCGGCTCAAACCCGTACGTCGAGTGCGACCCGCTCACGCACACGCAGTACGCGCAGTCGACGGGGCTCACGACGCTCATGAAGGAGTACGCGGACACGGGCTACTCACGCCCGATCATGTTCGGCGAGTTCGGCTGCAACGAGGGCGAGAACACGGTCGAGGGCTTCGAGAACCAGCGCTCGTTCTACGACGCCAAGTGGATGAACGAGGAGCCCGGGATGACGGACGTTATCATCGGCGGCAACGTCTTCGAGTTCACGACCGAGATCATGAACCTCGCCAAGTCGAAGAGTGCGTTTCGCTGCTTGTGCCCGTAGGGCGAGGTGGATGCTCAGTGCGCTAACCGCCAGCTCTCTCTCTCTCTGTCTCTCTCTCTCTCTCTCTCTCTCTC